>OY740811.1:30434873-30476996 GCA_963514005.1 Raja brachyura
CGGCAGCGGGGACTGATGGCACCACTCACTCTCCCCCCTCTCCTCCCCTATCCTCCCCTCCTATCCCCATCCCTCCCCTTCCCTCCCCTTCCCTCCCCTTCCCTTCTCTCCACTCCACTCCACTCCCCTCCTCTCTCTTCCCCTCCTATCCCAATCCCTCCCCATCTCTCCGCTCTCTTTCTCTCCCCTCCCTATCCTCCCTCCTGACCTCCTGTCCCAATCCCTTCCCTCTCCTCCCCTCCTATCCCCATCCCTACCCTTTACTCCACTCCGATTCCCACCCCTATCCTATCCCAATCCCTCCCGTCCCACCCCTCCCTTCCCACCTCTCCTATCCCAATCCCTCCCCTCCCATCTCCTGCCCGCCAGTCCATTCAACGGGCGAGTCTCACTGCCCCACCCTCTGTCTCTCCTGCATCCTCCTGGACTAGTGCTCCCAATTCTCTCTCACTGCACATTCTCCCCCTGATCCGCCCTGGTTACACGGTCCTCTTGGGGACCCTTTACCTTACCCAGTGTAAGGGCCGCACACAGTCTCTGAGACCCACCCAGTGCCAGACTCATTCTCCGAGAACCAGGCTCAGACACTATGTGTGACCCCACCCTGTGTGTCAGACTCCGTCTCTTCTACACCTGCCCCCCCCCCCCCCCCCCAAAGGACCAGTCCCAGTCTATAACGCAACCAGTACCACACCCAGTCTCTATGAAGCACCCAGTGCAGCCTCAGACACTGTTACCCACATAGTCAATGAGACCCGCAGCGTGCCTAGGCCAGTCTTTGTTACCCACCCAATATTTTCAAACCCGGTGGAGCTCACCCCAGGATTAAGCAGTGTATTTACTTTATGGACAGAATTTGGAGTTAATCTAATAGAGGTCAATAAAATAATTAAAAAGCCTGGATAACATGCTTAGTGCCGGATTATTGCAGTTTAAAAGATTTCTGGGGATCAGCTTCATGAATCTAAACGAAAAAAAAAAAAAATCTAGACCAATAAACTCGCACATGGGTAGCTCAGTGGGTCAGGCAGCAGCTGTGGAGTGAATGGACTGAAGAAGGGTCCCAACTCCCAACCCAAGACGTCACCTTTCCATTCCCTCCGCAGATGCTGCTTGACCCATTGAGTTCCTCTAGTGCTTTGAGTTTTGCTCAGTCCAGAGGGACCAAGACTCACCAAGCCTTGGCCCTGCTGTTGGGGAGTTTGAAGAATGGTTTCGGCCCGAAACGTTGCCTATTTCCTTCGCTCCATAGATGCTGCTGCACCCTCTGAGTTTCTCCAGCACTTTTGTCTACCATCTGACATTCCTTGTGTCTCCAGGAAGAACAAGATTGTTCTTTTCACCAAAGGCAGGCCTGGGCTTGGTGTGTGACAATGCTTCTTGCAAACAACCTTTGTTTGACCCTCGGGCCATGACCAGCTTTCATTACAGGGAAGATGGACACAAAATGCTGGAGTAACTCAGTGGGACAGGCAGCGCCTCTGGAGAGAAGGAATGGGTGACGTTTGGGGTCGAGACCCTTCTTCAGACTGAGAGCCATGGGAGATGAAAACATGGATAGGACAGGTTTGGAGGGTTATGGACCAAACGCAGGCAGGTGGGACTAGTGTAGCTGGGACATATTGGCCGATGTGGGCAAGTTGGGCCGAAGGACCTGTTTCCACACTGTATCAATCTATGAGAGGGAAACAGGATATGGATGGGTCCGAAGAAAATGTAAGGCGTGAAAAGAAAAGATCAAAGCAGATCAAGGATGCACAATGGTCTGAAGAAGGGTTTCGGCCCGGAACGTCGCCTATTTCCTTCGCTCCATAGATGCTGCTGCACCCGCTGAGTTTCTCCAGCACTTTTGTCTACCTTCGATTTTCCAGCATCTGCAGTTCCTTCTTGAACAAAAAGGATGTAAAATGGTCCATTGCTGGATGAGGGGAAGATGACAACGAGACGTACAAACAGTAAAATGAATCAGGAGGACCACAGGGAACCTTTATTGTAGCCCTCTGACCTCCAGGACTATTCTAATCAAAAGCAGGGGTAGGAAGATTTTTTTTAAATCTCATAAAGTATGGGGGGAGGGGTTTAGGTTTCAGTTTTGTCTATTGGGACCATGGGGGGGGGGGGGGAGAGAACAGCCCAGGTTACAGTTTGGTACATTCGCACATAAACATGAGGATGCACGTAGTCAAGAGACCTATGAACGTAACAAGTAGAAGCAAGAGTCTTGAATGGCCCTCGACATCCGCTCCATCATTCATGAAGATCTATTACCATGGCGGCAGCTTCCAACACCAACCCCACATCCCCTGTTCCCAAATACGTAGGGAACCTCCAACTTGGATACACTCAGTGATGGAGCCTCCATGGGCTTCCAAACCTGGCCTATCCATGTTTCCATCTCCCATGGCCCTCAGTCTGAAGAAGGGTCTCGACCCGGAACGTCACCCATTCCTTCTCTCCAGAGACGCTGCCTGTCCCGCTGAGTTACTCCAGCATTTTGTGTCCATCTTCCCTGGAATGAAAGCTGGTCATGGCCCGAGGGTCAAACAAAGGTTGTTTGCAAGAAGCATTGTCACACACCAAGCCCAGGCCTGCCTTTGGTGAAAAGAACGATCTTGTTCTTCCTGGAGACACAAGGAACGTCAGATGGTAGACAAAAGTGCTGGAGAAACTCAGCGGGTGCAGCAGCATCTATGGAGCGAAGGAACGAAACCCTTCTTCAAGCTCCCCAACAGCAGGGAGTTTAAATACTTTCACCCGAAGGATTCCAACAGGAAACATTCAGTTCAGTTCAGTTTATTTGTCACGTGTGCCGAGGTACAGCGGAAAGCTTTCCTTGCGTTCTATTCCAGTTAGCGGAGAGACAATACACAATTAGATTTTGTGCCATTTACAGTGTACAGATACGGGGGTCAGGAAGTCGAGGAGCCAGTTGCAGAGATTGAGTCCTGCGAGTTTGGTGCTTAAGGAGAAACTGCAGATGCTGGAATATCGAAGGTGGGCAAAAGTGCTGGAGAAACTCAGCGGGTGCGGCAGCATCTATGGAGCGAAGGAAATAGGCAACGTTTCCTTAGCTCCATGCAAAGAGTTGAACAATCACCACTGTAGGAAATAGGCAACGTTTCGGGCCGAAACCCAAAGGGTTTCGGCCCGAAACGTTGCCTATTTCCTTCGCTCCATAGATACTGCTGCACCTGCTGAGTTTATCCAGTACTGCGAGCTTGGTGATTAGCTTGGATGGTATAATGCTGTTAAAGGCAGAGCTGTAGCCTACGAGTAGGAGTCTGGTGTAGGGGTCCCTCTTATCCAGGTGTTCTAGGGATGAGTGCTGGGCCAGGGCGATGGCATTGTCCGTGGACATGTTGTGGCGGTAGGTGAACTGCAGTGGGTCAAGACTGGATTTAATGCATCCCATAGCCAGCCTCTCTAAACATTTCATGATGGTGGATGTCGAGGCCACTGGACGGTAGTCTTTTAGGCATGAGATCCTGCTTTTCTTAGACACTGGGATGATGGTGGTCTATCATCATCATCTGGAGAGAAGGAATGAGTGATGTTTCAGGTCGAGACCCTTCTCCAGTCTGAAGAAGGGTCTCGGCCTGAAAAGTTGCCGAATCCTTCTCTCCAGAGACGCTGCCTGTCCCACTGAGTTACTCCAGCTTTTTGTGTCTAAACTGGGCATCACGTTCGGTGTGTGCCTGTTCGATGTGGGCTTGTTCTGTACAAGCTGCAAAATGCTGGAGTCGCTCTGCAGGTCAAGCTGCATCTCTGGAGGACGTGGATTGGTGACGTTTCAGGTCAGCACCCTTCTTTGGACTGATCAGTCTGAAGAAGGGTCCCGACTCAAGACGTCACCTATCCACGTCCTCCAGAGATGCGGCCTGACACTTTGCGGCTTCTAAATAACATTTACTGCCTGATCTGCCGAGTTACTCCAGCACTTTGTGTCTTTTGTAAATCAGCATCTGCCGATCTCGTTTACACACTGTGCCGTTCTATATTCTATTAATCATCCAATATTTCCAGTCTGCATATCCCTTTTAACTGTTCTTCCTTTCTGCCGTGTGTGTATTATTTGCAGTTGACCTGGTTTTGATGTGCTCCCCTGAGCAAAGAGGAAAATCAGATTATGTTTCATTATGTAGTGACATAGGGGCTAGTGATTAAAAACACCATAGCAATCTAGTTCTCTCATAATTTCCCTTTTCCCTTTGAGAATAGGGAAGATTCAAACAAGAGGACATGACTTTAGAATTAAGGGACAGAAGTTTAGGGGTAACATGAGGGGGAACTTCTTTACTCAGAGAGTGGTAGCGGTGTGGAATGAGCTTCCAGTGGAAGTGGTGGCGGCAGGTTCGTTGGTATCATTTAAAAATAAATTGGATAGGCATATGGATGAGAAGGGTATGGGAGGTTATGGTATGAGTGCAGGCAGGTGGGACTAAGGGAAAAAAAAAGTTGTTCGGCACGGACTTGAAGGGCCGAGATGGCCTGTTTCCGTGCTGTAATTGTTATATGGTAATAATCTCACACACAGACAAATATTGAAATTAAACTTCCCATTGTTACATATTTTGTCGTATACCACCCACACGCACTCTCTTGTGAGGCAGCATCTATGGAGCATTAATCTATTGATTATTTAAAAGGGTAGATCGGTTCGGCAGGGAACCCTAACTGAAACGGACTCAGGATCAGATGAAAAGTTATACTCTATATTCCTTGATCTGATCTCCAATGATGTATTAATGGTAAATTATTCCATTCTTTGACTTCTTTTTGATTTTTATTTTATTTCTCTCTGTTTTTCTCTCTTTTTATTTAAAAAAAATTAGAGACAAAATGATTCATTTGATAATATTAATAATGTATGATTGTTGTACACAAAATATTGCTATCATAATATGTGTTTGCTAATTCACTGCTTACCTACTCTAATAAAAACAATATGTTTTTTTTAAAAAGCATCAAAGGACATTTTCCTCACCTGCCTCTACCTTCGATTTTTCCAGCATCTGCAGTTCTTTCTTAAACACACACACACACACACTATCTCTCTCTCTCACACACGCACATAAAGAATGCAGTAAACTTTTCATTGTCCACATTTATAATTTCCCCAGCTTCAGACAATTCATGATTTGGGAGCTGATGTCGTAAAATTCTCTCTCTCTCTTTTTTTTTTAATATAAAACATAGCAGAAATAAAAACAATCAGAACATTTCAGTTCGAACGCGTGAAATGAAGGCGGCCTGGTTTATTCCACATTCATTGGGTTCGTGAGACGATACACCGAGAGGTGCGGCAGAACCTGCTGGTGCCACCCCACCAGCCGACCATGGCGCTCAAACTGCGGCACGGCGATGAATGGGCAGCGTGGACCAGCTCGGGAACGGCGCTGGTCAACGGGAAGTCAGTCGGTGGCAGCAGCGCCTTTAAATCCGCGCGGAGGTCAAGGCATTCGATCAGTCGGAGTGATTGCGATGCAGGTGGAACCAGCGACTAGCTGACACTAAAAGTGGCGTTACAAGTTTAAAAATCGCAGAACAGAAAATGGAAGAGAGGCCAATTATTATTATTAATAAACTTAAAAAAAAAAAAATTATCTTAAGCCGGCTCGGCAAAGTGTAGTGTCCACTGCCGGGTAAAGAAGCAAAGAGCAAATTCCGCAGGTCAAAGGTTATTGGTTTTTGTGCCACAGTCTCCAAAATAATGTTTGTTCTCCATCATTGCCAAGGGATTCATTATTCTCCGGCGATTCAGCGGCAATATCGGGGCAATTGCAAATAAATGAACTGTACATATTGTCTAGAAATGACACTTGTAAAAAAAAAAAATCCAAATGCACTTCGCTGCTCGAAAGAACACATTTATCTTCATCACTTCGATGCCCTTCTTATTCCAACGAACCGTGGGCTTACTTGGTCCAACCAGTAATGTGTTCAGATTCTTCCTGACCAACTGTTCCCAGGGGCGGGATATTCACCGGTTTGTTACCATTGGACCAATAACACGCGACCGCAAAGCCAGACTTTAAATTGTGACTGTCAGGAGGTCAGAAGGGGAAAAACCTTGAGCTCAGATATCAAACTCCGCCTTACTCTTGCAGTTCACAATGTTAAGTGAAATCTGTAGGGACGGGAACTGCTTGGAACAGCAGCTTAGCTCCTTCATCTCCATCTCCTCACGATGGGAATAAGAATCCATCCCATGTCCACACCAGTCCATCTGGGGATTCAATATTCTTCTTCCCTGTTGGCCCCGTCGTCTCGGGGCGCGGGCTCCTCTTCAGTTGCGTCCTTACGGGCGAGGTCGGCATCTTCCTGGTCATCGTCCATCTCGCCTCCGTTGTCCTCCTGGGGCAAAAGAACGCACAACATGACGTGGAGCAAATGCAAGGGCCCCATCCAAAACCCACGCTGGGCCATCCAGTGAAATGTAGAGGATTACACCCTTTGTGTAACAGCACCTCTGATATCCCAAAATACTCTGTCACAGACTCTTGGACAGCAGCGGTAGAGTTGCTGCCTCATAGCGCCAGAGACCCAGGTTCGATCCCGACTACAGGTGCTGCCTGTACGGAGTTTGCACGTTCTCCCCGTGACCTGCTTGGGTGCTGCGGTTACCTCCTGCACTCCAAAGACGTACAGGTTTGTAGGTTAATTGGTTTGGGTAGAAATTGTAAATTGTCCCTAGTGTGTAGGTTAGCGCTATAGTCCATGGGGATCGATGGTCGGCACAGACTCAGTGGGCCGAAGGGCCTGTTTCAGCTCAATCTCTAAACTAAGACTACTCCTGTCAATGTCACATTGCCGTGCTACACTTGTCCACAATCACCACAGCAGCCTTTAAAATCAAAACAACGAAGCCTGCAGTGGAGAAACAGATCGACCAGTTTAGTTTAGTCCTAATTTGAAGAAACAGGCCCTTCGGCCCAACCTGCCCACGCAGACCAGCATGTCTTAGCTGCACTCATCCTACTTGCTTGTATTTGGCCCATATCCCTCCAAACCTCTCCTACCCATGTACCTGCTTCTCAAATGTTGCTGTGTTCAAGGGGGAACTGCAGATGCTGGAAAATCGAAGGTAGACAAAAATGCAGCATCTATGGAGCGAAGGAAATAGGCAACGTTTCGGGCCGAAACCCAGAAGGAAATAGGCAACTTTTCGGGCCGAAACCCAGAAGGAAATAGGCAACGTTTCGGGCCGAAACCCAAAGGGTTTTGGCCCGAAACGTTGCCGATTTCCTTCGCTCCATAGATGCTGCTGCACCCGCTGAGTTTCTCCAGCACTTTTTAATTTCGATTTTCCAGCATCTGCAGTTCCTTCTTAAATGCTGGAGAAACTCAGCGGGTGCCTGCCTCTACCACCTCCTCTGGCAGCACGTTCCATACACCCACCATCCTCTGAGTGAAAAAATGATCCCACGGATTCCTAGAAAAGCTTTCCCCCTTCACATGAAACCTATGCCACCTTTAACGTAGAGATACAGCGTGGAAACGGGTCCTTCGAACCACGCCGACCCCCGTCACCAGTTCTATGTTATCCCACTTTCTCATCCACTCTCCACACACTCGGGGCAATTTTACTGAGGCCAATTAACCCACAAACCCGCACGTCTTTGGGATGTTAACGGTGAACTCTAAATCAATCCAAAATCATCCCTGTTACCCCATTGTTCCTTTGTTCACGGCCTCTCCCTTGACCTCCAGATTCACCCTGTTTGACCTCAATTCCCACCACAATTCTTCCCACGACCATTTTAAAATCAGTGCCTTCTCCAAATTGCTGTTTTCTTAATCCAATTATCAAAGTTCTGCCTGATTTTATCATCCATAACTGAATTTGTGCCTAGCTTCCAGCAAAAATAAATTCAGTTATCTTAAACTTCTGCAACTATAATTAAATTTTATCTGCAGGGCAGTGTATGCATTCTAAGAGCACTAAAGGGCCTGTCCCACTTGGCGATTATCGGCAACACGTTGAATGGCGGTGCTGGCTCGAAGGGCCAAATGGCCTACTCCTGCACCTCTTGTCTACTGTCTATCATTGACTGACGTATCAGGTCACCGAAAAATTTGCGTTGGTTTGATGCTAATTCCCCCCCCGTGATTTTTCAAGTGTCGCAACATTTTTTTTGTCGCCGCTGGATTTTGAAATGTTCAAAATCTTTTGGCGACACTGATATGACACAGACAGTTACCGAAAAAAAAATCACCACGTGGGACAGGCCCTTAACGCTCTCAGGTAATCATGTTTCTGAAACCCGAGATGTCTCTACACAAACTCCTTGTGATTTTCTGCTAACTGTTTGCTTCCTAAATTTTTTTGCTTTTCCAAATGGCCCTGTCCCACGGTGAGTGTTCCAAGAACTCTCCCGAGTTTAAAAAAAGATCAAACTCGTGGTAAGCACGGAGAATGAACGTAGCGGGTACGTCGGAGCTCGGGGACGTCTCTTAGCGGCTCGTAACGCTAACGGCAGGTAAGCACGGGAAGACTCGTGAAGATTTTTCAACGTGATGAAAAATGTCCACGAGAGCCCCGAGTACCGACGAGCGGCCATTACCGTAAATCTCCGAGTTCGAATCAGGGCAAACTCGGGGAGAGCTCTTGGAATGGTCTCTCACTGTGGGACAGGGCTATAATACCTTATGCCACCGCTCCATTTTAAATAGGTTTAAGTTGATTATTGTCACAGGTACCGAAATTAAAAAAACGTTTTGCGTACTATTCAATTAAATCATATAAACATATAATAATTACAGCACGGAAACAGGCCCTCTCGGCCCTTCCAGTCCGTGCCAACCATTTATTTTCCCCTAGTCCCATCTACCTGCACTCAGACCGTACCCCTCCATTCCCTTCCCGTCCATATACCTATCCACTTTACTTTTAAATGTTAAAATCGATCCTGCCTCCACCACTTCTGCTGGAAGATCATTCCACACAGCCACCACTCTCTGAGTAAAGAAGTTCCCCCTTATGTTACCCCTAAACTTCTGTCCCTTAATTCTCATGTCATGCCCTCTTGTTTGAATCTTCCCTACCCTCAATGGGAAAAGCTTATCCATGTCAACTCTGTCTATCCCTTTCATCATTTTAAAGACCTCAATCAAGTCCCCCCTTAACCTTCTGTGCTCCAAAGAATAAAGACCTAACTTGTTCAACCTTTCTCTGTAACTTAGTTGCTGGAACCCAGGCAACATTCTAGTAAATCTCCTCTGTACTCTCTCTATTTTGTTGACATCCTTCCTATAATTAGGCGACCAAAATTCCCGTTGTTTCAGCTCAGATTAAACTATACATAAATACAATCAAGTCAAACCCAAGTACACTGAGTAGAGCAAAGAGGGAGATTGGGCACCGTATCCGAGGATGTGCCGGCTCTGGAGAGGGTGCAGAGTAGGTTAACAAGAATGAGTGGGTTAACCTATTATTTGCCTCAGAAGGCAATGGAAGCCAATAAGTGGATATTTTAAGGCAGAGATAGATAGATCCTTGATTAGTATGGGTGTCAGGGGTTATAGGGAGAAGGCAGGAGAATGGGGTTAGGAGGGAGAGATAGATGAGCCATGATTGAATGGCGGAGTAGACTTGATGGGCCGAATGGCCTAATTCTGCTCATCTTCCTTATGACAAAGTCCATTGTCCGTAATGGGGTAAAGGACAGTACTCTATTTATGGAAGGACAGTTCAGAAGCTTCTGTCGGATGGGAGGGGGAGAAGGAATGAATGAACTGGGACCATTGTACCAACTGACCATTGTACCAACCTGTCCGTGACCTTGTGAAATCCTTTACAGTTGTTGTTCTTTGTTAGATCTCCTTACTGTGGCATTAGAGATTTTCATACCTAATCCATATCTAAATGGAAATTGTCTCTGCCCGGAATTTAGTTTAGTTCAGAAATACAGCGTGCAAATAGGCCCTTCAGCCCATCGAGTCCGCGCCTACAAGTGATCTCCCCTATACTAATTCTATCCTAGACACTAGGGACAATTGCAGAAGCCAATTAACCTACCAACCTGTTTGTCTTTTGAATGTGGGAGGAAACCGGAGCACCCAGAAGAAAAGAAAACCCACGTAGTTACAGGGAGAACGTACAAACTCTGTACAGACAACACCCGTAGTCGGGATCGAACCCGGGTCCCTGGAGCTGTAAAGCAGCGACTCTACCGCTGCGCCACCGTGCCGCCACGTGTACTGCTTACATTTTCCGCCTCTTGATCTTCCCGATATTCGTCCATGATGTTTGCGCCTCCTCTATTTGCAGCGTTCTAGAGGTTTCGAAGAGGAGAGAAGGATTTAGAGAAAGGATCTTGACTTCATCCCCGTTGATTCTGTAGTCGTGATACGGCGGAGAATTTGAGGTGTTCATATTCCCGTTGTTGCCGTGCCGCGACTCCCCGCTCTCGGCTGTAGCGAAGGGGTGGGTGCAGGGGGGAGAACCGGGTGGGGTAAACAGCAAGCATTGGGGGGGGGGGGGGGGGGGGACTAGCGGGAGTGGAAGGAGACGGGGAACAGGGAGAGAGGATAGTGAAGAGTGAGGAGAGATAGTGGGAGGGGAGGTAATGACTGGAGAGAAACGGGGGGGAGGGAGAGTCAGGGAGAAGCCAGAGGGAGGGGAGGTAACAGGGGATAAAGAATGAAGGGGGGGGTGAGAAGGTGGGGGACGAGAGGGACGATAAAGGAGAACGGGAAGGAAAGAATGAGTGAGGAGGGAAAGGGGAGAGGAGGCCAGGACACGTGTTGAGGCAGGGGGGTGTGTGTGCGTGTGTGTGTGTGTGTGTGTGTGTGTGTGTGTGTGTGTGTGTGTGTGTGTGTGTGTGTGTGTGTGTGTGTGTGTGTGTGTGTGTGTGTGTGTGTGTGTGTGTGCGTATGTGTACATGTAAGTATGCATTTAAGGCAAACATAGATAGATTTTTGAATAGTACAGTTGTCAGGAATTATGGGGAGAATGGGGATAGGAGGGAGAGATAGATTAGCCATGATTGAATGGCAGAGTAGACTTGATGGGCCGAATGACCTAATTCACGTGTAGGAAGGAACTGCAGATGCTGGTTTATACAGATAGACAAATTGCAGGAGTAACCCAGCGGGTCAGGCAGCATCTCTGGAGAGATGGAATAGGTAATGTTTCGGCTCAGACAATACGTCACCTGTTCCTCTTCTCCACAGATGGTGCCCGACCCGCTGAGTTGCTCCAGCACTTTGTGTTTTATCTTAAGAAGAATTTAAACAGGTTCATGGGTGGGACAGGTTTAGACAGATCTGGGGCAAACGTAGGCAGGTGGGGCATCTTGATCGGTGTGAGCAAGTTGGGCCGAAGGGCCTGTTTCCACGCTGTATCATTCTATGATGCACCGCGGTGCCCGTGACAGGTGTGTGTGGTGTGTGTGCGAGTGCGTGGCGTGCGCACGTGCATGTGTGGCGTGCATGCGTGTGGCGTGCGTGCGTGTGGCGAGCCATACCTTTGCCGCCCGCCTGGCCAGAAGCGGCTGCTCCTTCACCCCGCCCGCCTTCGCTGCAAAGCCCGGCCGCTCCAGTTCAGCTTCTTCAAACTCATCCTCACCCTGGTTGTTGGGGTCCTGAGCCGGGTCCTCATCCACGTCGGGCATCTGCAGAGACAGCAGGAAACACTCAACCCGGCCTTACTCCCTCCAGTCCATAGCACTCGCCCCCCCCCCCCCCCCCGCCCCTCTCTCCCACCCTGGCCCTTCACTCCCCCCACCCCCTTCTCCCCCCCCGCCCCCTCTCTTCACTCCCCCTCGTCCCTCTCCTTCTCCCCCCCTCCCCCGCTCTCCCCTCCCCCCCGCCCCCCCTCTCCTCTCCCCCCCCCTCTCCCCCACCCCCCCCCTCTCTACCCCCCCTCTCCCCCCCCACCCCCTCTCTCCGCCCGCACCCTCTCTTTCCCCCATGGCCCCCCCTCTCTCCCCCCCGCCCCCTCAACCCCCAACAGAGGAGGAGGTGGAGAGTGCAGAGGGAGCAAGAGTGCAGCAAGTCACCAGCGGCTCCTGTGGGATCGGCTCTCTCCGGGATGCCAGGGCTCGGGCAAACAGCTTCTCCGCGTTCATCTTCCCCGCTTCCTTCAACCCAAGGTCTAGAAAACAGGACAAACACAATTATAGATAGATAGATAGATAGTGGTCCAGCTGCACAATGACAGCGTTAGCAACCAGCCGACAGCAACACAGGCAACTTGGTGATGGGGTAGGGAGACCAAGGGGGGGGGGGATTTGGGGTAGGAAGAGGGGGAAGGGGCAGAGGGAGGGGAGAGTAGGGGATGAGGGAGAGGGGGGAAGAGAGGCTTAAGACTAATCAAACAGAGTATGCAACAAACACCAAACTAATCTAAAAAATAAATTTAAAAAAAAAATCAAGCCATCCGCAGCAGACAGGGACAGGCTAAAGGGAATAACGTTTCGTGCAAGATAGTCCAATGAAGTCTGATTAAAGATAGACCCAGGATTTCCAATGAGGCAGATGGGAGGTCAGGACCCCTCTCCATTTGCTGGTAGGGTGGTTAGCCGGGAAGAAACTGTCCCCGAATCTGGAGGTGTGCGTTGCCACACTTCTGTACCTCTTGCCCGATGGGAGAGGGGAGAGAATGGAGTGGCCACGAGGGCCAGAGTTGGGACGTGTATGTCGGAGGGCAGTGTCAGGGCAGTCACCGTTGCTGTCAGATACTGCACGTACTGATGGTCTGTATCTGACACTGACTATGTCACTAAATGTCGTTGACAGTCACAGTCAGTGTTCTGCTCCGAATACACGAGCTCAGGCTCAGGAACACACGACTCATCCAAAGCAGCTCAGAGGGCCCAGCGATTCGGGGGGCACCTCGGTCCTACCTCCACCCTCCGCTCCATAGAGTCACAGACTCGCAGTGTGGAAACGGGCCCTTGCCCACACCGACCAACATGCCCCATCTACACCAGTCCCACCTGCCTGCATTTGGCCCGTTTTCCTCAAAACCTGTCCTATCCGTTCACCTGTCTAAATGTTTGTTAAACGTTGCGATAGTCCCTGCCTCAACTACCTCCTCCAACAGCTCGTTCCATACACCCGCCACCCTTTGTGTAAAAAAAGTTACCCCTCATCATCGTTGAAAACATTAGCGGCGCAGTGGTGCCGGTTCCCGGCGGGAACGGTGACGGACGCACCGCGCATCTCCGTCCGCCAGTTCCTGCAGACTTCCGCCGCTGGAGGTATGGGATTATGGTGTGTGTGTGTGTGCGCTTTATCATCATTCCTTACAATACGGCAGTGATCGCTACTTCTTCTGAAGTGTGGATGGCCGTTGGCTCGCGAGGAGCTCATCCGCCCTTTGACAGGTCTTGTTTCTGGTCCTGCTGGGGGTCCACAGCCCCCTCCCTCCTCACCTGGCAAACCAGGTGGGGGAGACGGTTTAGTTGCCGACTATCCGACCATGGAGCGGGTAGCGTGGGATTACATGGTACCCGTGGCGGGGGGAAACTCACCCCGACCTGACCCCTCGAGTTCCTCCCTCACCTTAAACCCATGACCTCTGGTTCTTGATTCTCCTACTCTAAGATAGAGACTGTGCGTTTACCCGATCTATTCCTTTCGTGATTTTATACACCTCTATACGATCACTCCTCATCCTCCTGCATTCCAAGGAATAAAGATCTAGCTGCTCAATCTCTCCCTATAGCTCCGGCCCTCGAGTCCTGGGAGGTTTAAGGAACGAGATGCCGGAGCCCGGAGGAGGCATTGAAGAAGGAACTGCAGATGCTGGAAAATGGAAGGTAGACAAAAGTGCTGGAGAAACTCAGCGGGTGCAGCAACATCTATGGAGCGAAGGAAATAGGCAACGTTTTGGGCCAAAACCCTTCTTCAGACTACCTCATGCTGCGATTAGTATCTGCCTAAACTACCTCCAGATACTAATCACAACATTTAGACAGGTGCATGGATAGGACAGGTTTAGAGGGAGATGGGTCAAACGTAGGCAGGGTGGTGCAAGTGTAGATGGGCCATGTTGGCCAGTGTGGGCAAGTTGGGCGGAAGTGCCCGTTTCCACACCGATATTTGCAGCAATTCCTGCAAGAACCCATCCACCTTCTGCTGGAACATAAAACACTGTACAGTACAGGAACAGGCCCTTCGGCCCATAATACCTGCACCCAACATGATGCCAAGTTAGACTAATCTCCTTAGACTGATCTCTGCACGCGATTCATATCCCGTCATTCTCGGCATATCCATGTGCCTCTCCAAAAGCCTTTTATATGTCACTATCGTATCTGCTTCATAGTGTCATTGAGTTATACGGCGCAGAAACAGGCCCTTCGGCCCAACTCGTCCATACCGACCAAGACGCTCCATCTACGCTAGTCCCATCTGCCCGCATTTCGCCCACATCCCTCTGAACCTTTCCTAGTGGTGCACAGTGGCGCAGCTGGTACAGCACCAGAGCCCCGGGTTCCATCCTGACCTTTGGGTGCTGTCTGTGCGGAGTTTGCACGTTCTCCCCGTGACTGCACGGGTTACCTCCGGATTCCCCCCAGATTCCGAAGACGTGCGGGCTGTTCGGTTAATTGGCCTCTGTAAATTGCCCAATGCCTCGGGAGCGGGCGAGAAAGTGGGATAACATCGAACTAGCGTATGGGTCGGCGAAGACCTGGTGGGCCGAATGGCCTGTTTCCATGCTGTATCTCTAAACTGAACAACTCGACTATGCATGTACCCGTCCAAGTGTGTTTTAGAACTTGGGACCAAACGTTGCGTGTCTAAGGCCAGCAGTATTATAAAAGACCCCACACATCTCCATCACGGACTGTTCACTCTGCTGCCCTCGGGCAAAAGATATCGCAGCATAAGGAGCAGAACAAGGTTCTGCAACAGCTTCTTCCCACGAGCCATCAGACTCCTGAATGCCATGTAATGGGCTGCCACTATTGTCTATTTTATCCTTTTATCCATTTTGTTTTCCATTTTAACCTTCTGTTATTTTATCGTGTTGCACAGGGAGCCAAATGCAACGGAATTTCGTTTGGAACTGCATATATCAATGTATTTCTAAATGACAATAAAGTGTGTTTGACTTTGACTTTTTGACTTGTTTTAGTCTGCCCATGGGATAAATATCAGCGGTTCCGTTCCCTACCCATTCTCTGATGTGTCTCCTCAAGTCTCTCCCTCCCATCGCCTCCACGGTCCAGACTCCAGTTGGCGTTCCCAAGCCTGGGACTCCAGAGGCCCCGGACGTTCCTTGCCGGAGTCACCGGAGACTCCTGGCCGTCCTCCGCTCGGCTCTCCCGATGGTATTCCACGTCTCCATTCACGGCGTTGATAATCTCATCCCACCTGTGGGCACAGGAGAGCAAATCAAACGGCAGCAACTCGCTCAAAATGTCTCAGCTTTGATGGAGAAATCCGCTCAAGGAATCACCCTGAAATATGTACGCGGGAAAGGAGGAATCGCTGTTTGTGTTGAGAAATACTTTAAAAATCTACTTCAGCGCAGAAACAGGCCCTTCGGCCCAACTCGTCCATACCGACCAAGATGCTCCATGTGGAGTGTGGGAGGAAAACAGGAGCACCCGGAGAAAACCCACATGGTCACAGCTGAGACCGTACAAACTCCGTGCAGACAGCACCTGCAGTCAGGATCGAACCCGGGCCTCTGGCTCTGTGAGGCAGCAACTAAACCGTCGCACCACCGTGGGGAGAATGAGGCTGAGAGGGAAAGGCGGTTCAGCCATAATGTGTTATCATTGTGTGCTCCAACTCTCCCTGATCATCGTTTGTTTGCATATCTTTCATTCATTTGTTCTATATCACCATCTATCTCTCGTTTCCGTCTCCCCCTAATTCAGTCTGAAGAGGGGTCTCGACCCGAAACGTCATCTATTCCTTTTCTCCAGAGATGCTGCCTGACCCACTGAGTTACTTAATGTGTCTATCATTGATAGATCAGCCACGATTTAATGGCAGAGTTGACTCAATGGGCCGAATGGCCTCTGCTATAACTTATGGCATGTGCCAACCTTTTGTTCTATGCTCTGTGAAGACTTGCCCATTATAGTCAGAGTCCTACAGTGTGGAAACAGGCCCTTCGGCTCAACTTGCCCACACTGCCCAACATGCCCCATCTAGACTCCCACCTGCCTGCATTATTGGCCCATATCCCTCTAAACATATCCCATCCATGTACCTGTCCTAATGTTTCTTTAACACTGCCTCAACTACCACCTCCAGCAGCTCGTTCCATACACCCACCACCGTCTGTGTGAAAAACATTACCCCTCAGATTCCTATTAAATCTTTCCCCCTTCACCTTGAACCCATGTCCTCTGGTTCTTGATTCCCACACTCTGGGCAAGACACTCTGTGCCTTTGCCCGATCTATTCCTCTCATGATTTTATGCACCGCAATAAGATCACACCTCATCCTCCTGCGCTCCAAGGAATAGAGTCCCAGCCTGCTCAACCTCTCCCTGTAGCTCAGGCCCTCAAGTCCTGGCAACATCCCCGCGAACCTTCGCTGCTCTGTGTGAATGATGAGGAGCGTGGGGTGGGTGTGAGGGCTGGACCTGCGACCCACCTCTGTACCTGCTTCAGGCCGCCCCCTACCTCCAGCCGACTCAAGGCCATCGACCCATGTTGTGCGGCTACCCCTTGCCTCTCCCACTGGCCCTGCTCTTGCTCAGCAGTGCCACCAAGTGTTCCCTCCGGGCCATTGCTCAGTAACATCTCCTGCACCTACAAAGCAAGAACCAAGCGTCAGGAGTGAAAGTTAATTGTCATTTACTTTGATTTAGTTAGAACATAGAACATAAAAAACAGGTGCAGGTGGAGGCCATCCGGCACAAGCCAGCACCGCCATTCATTGTGAGCATGGCTGATCGTCCCCAATCAATAACCCGTGCCTGCCTTCTCCCCAAATCCCTTGACTCCACTAGCCCCTAGAGCTCTATCCAACTCTCTCTTAAATCCATCCAGTGATTTGGTTTCCACTGCCCTCCGAGGCAGGTAATTCTACAAATCCACAACTCTCGGGGTGAAAAAATTTTTTCTCCGCTCCGTCTTAAATGGCCTCCTCTTAATTCTAAGACTGTGGCCCCTGGTTCTGGACTCGCCCAACATTGGGAACATTTTTCCTGCATCTAGCTGGTCCAGTCCTTTTATAATTTTATATGTCTCTACAAGATCCCCCCCTCATCCTTCTAAACTCCAGTGAATACAAGCCTAGTCTTTTCGATCTTTCCTCATATGACCGTCCCGCCATCCCAGGGATCAATCTCGTGAACCTATGCCGAGTTTAGCGGTGCAGCAGGGGAACAGCAGGCCCTTCGGCCCAAAGAGTCCGTGCCGGCCATCAATCACCCGTTCACACTGGCTCTATGTTCTCCCACTTCCTCCTGCACTCCCCGCACATTCGGGGTAACTCACAGAGGAGAATTAACCTACAAACCCATACATCTTTGTAATGCAAGTGGAAACCGGAGCGCCTGGAGAAAACCCACCTGGTCAAAGGGTGATATTTCACTTGGGCAGCTTACAACCCTGCGGTATAATATTGATTTCTCCAACTTAACGTAACCCTTGCATCCCCTCCCTCTCTGTCCCTCCCCCACCCTAGTTCTCCAGCTAGTTTCACTGATTAATTTTGCTGTGTGCATGCCTCATTGTCACCTTCCCCACATCCAATAAGGATCCATTCTACATTTCCTTGATCATCGCCTGCTTTAATCTGTCCTTTTCACACCTTACATGCTCCTTGAACCCTTCCGTACCTCGTTTCCCCTCTCCCTTGACCCTCAGCCTGATGAAGGGCCTCGACCCGAAACATCACCCGTTCCTTCTCTCCAGAGATGCTGCCTGTCCCGCTGAGTAACTCCGGCTTTTTGTGTCTACCCCAAGTTGTACAAAGTGATTAACAAGCCAGCTCCCACCCTCTCCGTCTCTCTCTGCCGCGCACGCACACACACACACACGGACGGACGGCGGGGTCTCGTGCCGGGGCCTCACCTGGTTGCCGGGGGGCAGGTTGTTCACCGTCCTGGCGACCCGCGGCACATGGTTGGCACCTTCCTCCCGCGGAAGCTGCCGTTCCACCGTCTGCCAGGCGGGGGAGCCCCCGAGCTGCGGCCGCTCCCCTCGTCCGGGCGTCTCCCCCGCGGCCGGCTCCCCATCTCTGGCGCCGGTGGCTGCTCTTCCTCCCCCGGGCGCCTGTCCTCCAACCGCCACCGGCGGCGGCTGCTCCACCTGGACGGGAAGAGAGTCGGTGACAAGTCCGTCGGGTGGGGGGGGGGGGGGGGGGGGGGGGGGGGGGGGAGAGGTTTGTCCGCGCTGTGCAGACGGGCAGTGCATCACGAACAGATCCAAGCAGGCGATGATCAACTAAATGTACAATGGGTCAGCCCAGACGGCTGTGGAGGACAAGTCAGTGGATAGATAGATTCTTGATTAGTACGGGCGTCAGGGGTTGTGGGGAGAAGGACAGAGAGATCAGCCACGATTGAATGGCGGAGTAGACTTGATGGGCCGAATGGCCTAATTTGCTCCTATCACTTATGAATCCCTCGTGTCCATATAACCATATAACAATTACAGCACGGAAACAGGCCTTCTCTGGCCCTTCCAGTCCGTGCCGACCATTTATTTTCCCCTAGTCCCATCTACCTGCACTCAGACCATACCCCTCCATTCCCTTCCCATCCATATACCTATCCACTTTACTTTCAAATGTTAAAATCGATCCTGCCTCCACCACTTCTGCAGGAAGATCATTCCGCACAGCCACCACTCTCTGAGTAAAGAAGTTCCCCCTCATGTTACCCCTAAACTTCTGTCCCTTAATTCTCATGTCCTGCCCTTTTGTTTGAATCTTTCCTACCCTCAATGGGAAAAGCTTATCCACGTCAACTCTGTCTATCCCTTTCATCATTTTAAAGACCTCAATCAAGTTCCCCCTTAACCTTCTGCGCTCCAAAGAATAAAGACCTAACTTGTTCAACCTTTCTCTGTAACTTATTTGCTGGAACCCAGGCAACATTCTAGTAAATCTCCTCTGTACTCTCTCTATTTTGTTGACATCCTTCCTATAATTAGGCGACCAAAATTGTACACCATACTCCAAAATTGGTCTTACCAATGCCTTGTACAATTTTAACATTACTTCCCTACTCCTATATTCAATGCTCTGATTTATAAAGGCCCAGCACACCAAAAGCTTTCTTTACCACCCTATCTACATGCGATTCCAAATTCAGGGAACTAGGCACAGTTATTCCTAGATCCCTCTGTTCTACAGCATTCATCAATTCCCTCAATTGGCCGAACAAACCAAAGCACAGCACAGCGGGAGACTTGAACTGTTGCCAGCTACAGGACGGGTGGGTCTTTAGAACATCTATTGGTGCAGTGGGCCTTCATAACAACATCACCCTGTGCTCCGTGCCGTTGAGCGGCTGTGAGCTTTGCTTCCAAGATGGCGCCCAACCCAGGTGACTAGGTGCGTGCTCGCCACAGAAGCAGATCTACAGTCAGACAATCGCTCCACAATCATAAACCTCTGTTCCTACGGCAACATTTTGTTACTTTAGCTATGACTGGCTTTACCTTGCACTAAACGTTATCCTCTTATCATTTTTCTGTGCACTTTGAACGGTTCGATTGTAACAATGGACAAAACTGACGGATAAACTGACTTACGGATTTGTGGAATTCATTGCAAGAGATGGCTGTGGAGGACAAGTCATTGGGTATTTTTAAAGCGGGGGTTAGCAGGTTCTTGATTAGTTCGGGTGTCAGGGGTTACGGGGAGGAGGCAGGAGAATGGGGTTGCGAGGGAAAGATCGACCATCCAGGATTGAATGGCAGCGTAGACACAATGGGCCAAATTGACTAATTCTGCTCCTATGTCTTAGAAACATAGAAACATAGAAATTAGGTGCAGGAGTAGGCCATTCGGCCCTTCGAGCCTGCACCGCCATTCAATATGATCATGGCTGATCATCCAACTCAGTATCCCGTACCTGCCTTCTCTCCATACCCTCTGATCCTCTTAGCCACAAGGGCCACATCTAACTCCCTCTTAAATATAGCCAATGAACTGGCCTCAACTACCCTCTGTGGCAGAGAGTTCCAGAGACCCACCACTCTCTGTGTGAAAAAATTCCTTCTCATCTCGGTCCTAAAGGATTTCCCCCTTATCCTTAAGCTGTGACCCCTTGTCCTGGACCTCCCCAACATCGGGAACAATCTTCCTGCATCTAGCCTGTCCAACCCCTTAAGAATTTTGTAAGTTTCTATAAGATCCCCTGTCAATCTCCTAAATTCGAGAGAGTATAAACCGAGTCTATGCAGTCTTTGTTCATAAGACAGTCCTGTCTTATGTCTTATGAAGAAATGGTCCCCAGAGATGCTGTCTGACCCGCTGAGTTCCTCCAGCACTTTGTGTCTTTTAAAAAATATATTTCCATCAGTCAGGAACTGACGTACAAATTTGGGCTGAAAAATATGGGAAGGTTTTGCCTTAAACTAGCCACACCTTCTGATCGGCGACGTTTGCCTGGCTGTTAGCAGGAGGCCACGGTTGCCGGTGTCCCGCCTGGTTCTGTACCTGCGGCACGGCTGGCTTTAGGCCCGGGTTTTTGAAACTCGGCATCCCATTCAGAGCTTCCTTCAGCTGCCTGAACTCTTCCAGCTGGCCCTGGGAACGCAAACACAAGTGGACAGTCGGCATCTGACCAGGGCAATGTGACGCGGCGGTGAAGAGAGCGAGGGAGAGGTCAGTGCTTTATCACATTTAGGCCTTAGAGATACAGCGTGGAAACAGAACCTTCAGCCCACGCCGACCAGCGATCACCCCGTACACTAACACTATCCTACACACACTAAGGACAATTTACAGTTTTACCAAAGCCAATTAAAGTACAAACCCGCACGTCTTAGGAGTGTGGGAGGAAACCGGAGCACCCGGAGAAAACCCACACGGTCACAGGGAGAACGTACAAACTCCATACAGACAGCGCCCGTAGTCGGGATCCAACCTCTGGTGCTGCAAGGCAGCAACTCTACCGCTGCGCCACATTGAGGATAGGTTTGGTGCACGACCTGCCGACTTTGCGGGGAATTCCAGCCGACCAGGACACAACAGCAAAAAACGAGTATCAGGAAAGGCAAAGCTCCAGTAACCACGAGGGAAGGCCATGTCAGAACCCTGCACCAAACCCAGGCCACGATCAGTCTTTTTCCTCCTGCCTTCTTCCCGAAACCTTTGAGCGGGGGGACCTCGTTGAAACTTACCAAATAGCGAAAGGCCTGGATAGAGTGAATGTGGACAGGATGTTTCCACTCGTGGGAGAGTCTAGGACCAGAGAACACAGCCTCGGAATAAAAGGACGTTCCTTTAGGAAGGAGATGAGGATGAATTTTGTTAGTCAGAGGGTGGTGAATCTGTGGAATTCATTGCAACAGAAGACTGTGGAGGCCAAGTCAATGGATATTTTTAAGGCAGAGACAGATAGATTCTTGATGAGTATGGGTGTTAGGGGTGATGTCGAGAAGGCAGGAGAATGTGGGGCTGAGATGAAAAGATAGATAGATCAGTCATGATTGAATGATGGAATAGACTGAGAATGGTCTAATTCTGTTCCTATAACTTACGAACTTATAGCATCTTTTATAAACACGGTGGCGCAGCGGTAGAGTTGCTGCCTTACAGCGAATGCCGCGCCGGAGATCCGGGTTCGATCCCGACTACGGGTGCTGTCTGTACGGAGTTTGTACGTTCTCCCCATGACCTGCGTGGGTTTTCTCCGAGATCTTCGGTTTCCTCCCACACTCCAAAGACGTGCAGGTTTATAGGTTAATTGGCTTTGGTAAATGTAAAAATAGTCCCTCGTGGGCGTAGGATAGTGTTAATGTGCGAGGATCGCTGGTCGGCACGGACGCGGTGGGCCGAAGGGCCCGTTTCCGCGCTGTATCTCCAAACTAAACTAAGAACCTGTCAAACTCCGGTTGAAAAATACCCAATGACTGTGGCAATAAATTTCACAGATTCACCACCCTCTGGCTAAAGAAAAGGACAGGCGAAATTTAAATGAGGTTTTGGGTCGGGACCTTTCTTCAGACGTTTATTACCAAGCCTACTATTCCTGGGCTAGAGTTTTGCCATTTATAACTGCGCAGTCAACACAGAACCTTACTTAGAGCTTACTGAGATTTTCCTGGCACAGTTTTCCATTATCCCCTCTGGAGCAGGCTTGCCAGATTTAGAAGTGCTTTAAATCTCAGTGAAGCTCTTGGTTTTCTGTCCTTGTTAAAAAATCGCAAACACTTACTTTGGGAATGGGAGAAATTCAGGTCTCATATCCAAGACAGTGCTGGCTCGAAGAGCCGCACATATTCAAAGTAACATTAGCAAATTTGCAGATGACCCAAAGCTGGGTGGCAGTGTGAACTGTGAGGAGGATGCTATGAGAATGCAGGGTGTTTTAGACAGGTTGGGGGAGTGGGCAGATGAAGTTTAATGCGGATAAATGTGAGGTTATCCACTTTGGTGGCAAAAACAGGAAGGCAGATTACTATCTAAATGGCGTCAAGTTGGGAAAAGGGGAGGTACAACGGGATCTGGGGGTCTATGAAAGTAAGCATGCAGGTACAGCAGACAGTGAAGAAAGCGAATGGCATGTTGGCCTTTATAACAAGTGGAATCAAATATAGGAGCAAAGAGGTCCTTCTGCAGTTGTACAGAGCCCTAGTGAGACCACACCTGGAGTATTGTGTGCAGTTTTGGTCCCCTAATTTGAGGAAGGACATTCTTGCTATTGAGGGAGTGCAGCGTAGGTTTACAAGGTTAATTCCCAGATGGCGGGACTGTCATATGCTGAGAGAATGGAGCGGCTGGGCTTGTACACTCTGGAGTTTAGAAGGATGAGAGGGGATCTCATTGAGACATATAAGATTGTTAATGGTTTGGACACGCTAGAGGCAGGAAACATGTTCCCGATAGTGAGGGAGTCCAGAACCAAGTGCCTAAGAATAAGGACTAAGCCATTTAGAATGGAGACAAGGAAACACTTTTTCTCACAGAGAGTGGTGCGTCTGTGGAATTTTCTGCCTCAGAGGGCAGTGGAGGCGGGTTCTCTGGATGCTTTCAAGAGAGAGCTGGATAGGGCTCTTAAAAATAGAGGGGGTCGGGGGATATGGGGAGAGGGCAGGAACGGGGTACTGATTGGGGATGATCAGCCATGATATAATTGAATGGCGGTGCTGGCTTGAAGGGCCGAATGGCCTACTCCTGCACCTATTGTCTACCATTTGTCCCCAATTTCCCATTGACAGGGCATTCTCCACTATTATGACAGATAGAGATGACTTGGGCGTGAATGTGTGCCTGTTGGTTGGTAAGTTTGCAGATGGCAGCAAGATTGGTGGCAGTGTGGACTGTGAGGAAGGCTGTTAACATACACAGCGGGATAGACATCAGACACAGTGAGAAATAGCGGATGAAGTTTAATCCGAGCACGTGCGAGGCGTTGCCCTTTGGGAGGTCGAATGCAAGGGGAAAATATACAATTAAACGGCAAGACACAAGATTCTACATCAATGTAATTGATGTACAGAGGGATCTTGAAGTCCAAGCCCATAATAATGATCTTAAAATGGCAAGTACACAAATAGATGGAGTGGTAAAGAAGGCGTATGGTATGCTTGCCTTCATCCGTTGGGGCATTGAATATAAGGTGGACGAAAAGTTTAAGAAGGAACTGCAGATACTGGACTATAGAAGGTAGACAAAAATGCTCTGCGGGTGAGGCAGCATCTATAGAGCAACGAAAATTTCCATCACTCCATAGATGCTGCCTCACCCACTGAGTTTCTCCAGCATGTTTGTCTACCTTCGAATATAAGGTGGAGGTCATGTTGCAGCGTTCACTGTGACTGCTGCTCCAGTTCTTCCCAGCTGATAGCAGATAACCGAACCATCCTATCAACATCTAGAGTGCGGTCCTGAGCCACCATCTACCTCGAAGATGGCCACAAAGAAAATAATGTTTAGTGCAAGAGAGAGAGAAGGAATGGGTGACGTTTCGGGTCGAGAACCTTCTTCAGTCTGAAGAAACCTCACCAATTCCTTCGGTCCAGAGATGCTGCCTGTCCCGCTGAGTTATTCCAGCATTTTGTGTCTATCTTCGATTTAAACCAGCATCTGCAGTTCTACATCATTGGAGGCCCTCGGACGACCTTTCAATTGGACTTTCCTGGACTTAATCTTGCACTAAACATTGTTCATTTTATCCTGTATCTGCACATTGTGGACGGCTCGATTGTAACCATGTATAGTCTTTCCGCTGGCTGGTTAGCACGCAACAAAAAGCTTTTCACTGGACTTCAGTACACGTGACAATAAACTAATCTAACACTAAACATCCAAAAACATGCAGGTTTGTAAGTTAATTGGCCTCCGTGAATTGTCCCTAGTGGGTAGGGAGTGAGATAACATGGAGCTAGTGCGAGCGGGTGACCGATGGTTGGTGTGTACTCGATGAGCCAAAGGGACCGTTTCTGATCTTTATCACTAAACTAAACCAGTCAAAAATGCAGAAATAACACGGCCAAATGCCAAAACCGCTGTATTATTCTGTGCTGTCATTTGTAGCTACCCCAACATTAAGTACCCCAACATTAGGGCTTCGGCCCGAAACATTTCCCATTTCCTTCGCTCCATAGATGCTGCTGCACCCGCCGAATTTCTCCAGTACGTTTGGCTCCCAACGTTAGGTACAGTCGCTCAGTACAAGGGATCTTGCCACTGTATCTCCGAGCAAGTGGACAGAAGCAAAGGGCGGCTCCCTTGGAGAGTGGGCTTGGAACGATGAAGCGAGGCCTCGCTGGTGCGTCCGTACCTGTGCCTTGGCCAGCTGCAGGTGCATCTCCTGGTGCGTTTTCCGCAGCTGTTTGCTCTCCAGCCTCAGCTTCAGCACATTGTCTGTGGGGGGGGGGGGGGGGGGGGGGGGGGGGAAGCGCCCAGTTAGTGACCTAGACCTTGATGCCGCTCAGCAGATCGTAACGCCGGTCACAGCGTCTCCGATCCACAGAGAGCACTGCAGCCCTGTCTGCACAGTCTGCTCACTCATCCATTAACAGTCGGGGCAGGTACGATAGCCACATTCACCCACACACAGCCCCAGCGCTCAACTTGTACTCACACCCGCACACACTCATGCCCATGTGTGCACTCTCTTCTGCACGCTCACACCTGCCCACTTGCATCCCCGCTCACTCCTTCGCGTTCACACACACGCGCGCACTCATACATGCTCACTCGTCCGTGAACAGTCACCCACTTCCACACTCATTCGTGCTCACACTCACATGTTCACACGCACACCCGCCCACACACAGGCTCACGCTCATGCCCACACCCACTCACAGCCGCCCACACACAGGCTCACGCTCATGCCCACACCCACTCACACCCGCCCACACACATCCACTCATGCCCACCCTCACACTCATCCACACCCAGCCACCCTCACCCTCGCCAACAACCATGCCCACACCCACTCACACCCGCCCTCACCCTCACCCACACCCACCCGCCCTCGCCCTCAACCATGCCCACACCCGCCCTCACCCTCATCCACACCCACCCGCCCTCGCCCTCGCCAACAACCATGCCCACACCCCCAAGCCGCTCTCACCCACCCTGCAGGCTGCTGATCTCGAGCTCCTTCTGCTGGTGGAGCTGCAGGTACTGCTGGCTGTGGCTCTCCGCTGCCTTCCTGTGCTCCAGCTGCAGGTTGTTGTGTTGGAGCTGCAGCCCCACCAGCTGCTTCTTGATCTCCTCGTGCTGGTTCTGGGAAAGCAACAGCCTGCATCAGTGCAGCACGCTCCCGAGAGCGCAGGACCCGGTCCCCACCGCACCCACACCGCAGCCAGGATCCATCCCGGGCCTCTGGCGCTGTGCCACCGCGCTATCGCTAGCGTTAATAAAGCAGGGAAAGCGTTGCAGCCGCGCGCCCGTCCGACGAGGTACCGCGATACATCTTTGCACCAGTGGCCGCACTCACCTTCAGTATCTTGTGCTGGGAGCTGAGGGCACCGTACCGATTCATGGCATCTTGCTGCAAGAGAGTTGGACCAGGGGTAGGTTAGTCACTGCGACAGAAACACGCCTGTTACACGCAATCACCTCACGGCACAAACTCAGCAGCGTATCCCCCTCGTGCACCCAACCATCCCAGCCGAGACCCTCCGTCCCACCCCGCACCCAACAACCCCAGCTTTATAAGATTATTAAGGGTTTGGACACACTAGAGGCAGGAAACATGTTCCCGATGTTGGGGGAGTCCAGAACCAGGGGCCACAGCTTACGAATAAGGAGTAAGCCATTTAGAACGGAGACGAGGAAACACTTTTTCTTGCAGAGAGTGGTGAGTCTGTGGAATTCTCTGCCTCAGAGGGTGGTGGAG
This sequence comes from Raja brachyura, assembly GCA_963514005.1. The sequence continues at coordinate 30,461,324 of OY740811.1, forward strand.
GCTGGTTCTCTGAATGCTTTCAAGAGAGCTCAATAGGGTTCTTAAAAATAGCAGAGTCAGGGGATATGGGGAGAAGGCAGGAACGGGGTACTGATTGGGGATGATCAGCCATGATCACATTGAATGGCTGTGCTGGCTCGAACGGCCGAATGGCCTACTCCTGCACCTATTGTCTATATTGTCATATTCAATCCAATCCCCTACAAGTAGCCCAGCCCAATCTAATCCCACATCCCAACTAATCCTAGTGGCCAATCATATCCAATCCCAGTGGCCGAACCAATCCTTTTACAGTTGCCAATCCAATCCAATCCCTGTGGACAATCTAATCCAATCCCATTGGCTAATCCAATCCCAATGGCCAAATTCTTATCCAATCAGAGTGGCTGAACCTACCCTCGTACCTACGACCTCAAGACCAGTTGCAAACCTTCTCTCCAGGTCCGTTCAGCTCCGCCTCTGGTCCATCAACTAACTGATTGGCTCCTCGAATTAGAAGGAGCCAATTGAAGTAATTCTGGGAGAAACTTGATTTAGAACTTGGCTTGGATAGAAAATTGTCGTCATGGAAGGAAGCTGAGTGTGATGGTACAAGGTTGCTAATCGGACTAGAGGCCTGTGACTAGTGGTGTGCCTCAGGGTTCGGTGCTGGGCCTGTTACTGTTTGTCATCTACATCAATGATTTGTGGCAAGATTAGCAAGTCTGCAGATGACACAAAAGTGGGTAGTTTTGCAGATAGTGATGATGATTGTGAAAAATTGCAGCAGGATCTTGATCGATTGGCCAGGTGGGCGGGGGAATGGTTGATGGAATTTAATGCAGAAAAATGTGAAGTGTGTTGCAATTTGGGAAGTCTAACATGGACCAATACAGTGAAGATAGTGTTGCAGAGCAGGGGGGGTCTAGGAGTGCAGGTACATAGTGACCTGAAGGTGATTGCAGGTGGATAAGGTGGTCAAAAAGGCTTTTGGCACATTGGCCTTCATCAGCCAGAGTACTGAATATAGAAGCTGGGAGGTCATGTTGCAGTTGTATAAGACGTTGGTGAGGCTGCATTTAGAGTATTGTGTTCAGTTCTGGGCACCGCGTTAGAGGAAAGATGTTGTCAAGCTAGAAAGGGTACATAGAAAATTTACGAGGATTACGAAGATTTACTAGACTGGGTCTGAGCTACAGGCAGAGGTTGAGAAGGCTGGGTCTCTATTCCTTGGAGCGCAGGAGGATGAGGGGGAAATCTTATAGAGGTGTATAAAATCATGTGAGTAATAGATCGGGTAGATGTTCAGGGTCTCTTGCCCAGAGTAGGTGAATCGAGGACCAGAGGACATAGGTTTAAGGTGAAGGGTGAAAAGATTTAATAGGAATCTGAGAGGCAACTTTTTCACACAAAGGGTGGTTGGTGTATGGAGCGAGCTGCCAGAGGAGGTAGTTGAGGCAGGGACTATCCCAACATTTACAAAACAGTTAATCAGGTACATGGATAGGACAGATTTGGAGGTGGACCACACTGGGGTTGTGTTACTGGAATAATAGACCAGATGACCTACAATCCAGAGAGGGGACTTCAGATTCTACGGTTAGGAATCTGAACTGACCCAGGAATGAAAAACTAATATCAGTAATATCTGAATTTACCAGATAATCATAAGAACTCATTCTAGGGAGGCACAGTGGACCTGCTGCCATAGTGCGGCAGAGAACCAGATTCAATCCTGACTACAGGTGCTGTCTGTACGTTCTCCCTGTGACCGTGTGGGTTTTCTCCGGGTGCTCCGGTTTCCTCCCAATCTCCAAAGACGTGCAGGTTTGCAGATTAATTGGCTTTGGTAAAATCGGAAATTGTCCCTGGTGTGTGTCGGGCGGTGCTAGTGTACGGGGTGATCGCTGGTCGGCACGGGCACGATGGGCCGAAGGGCCCGTTTCCATGCTGCATGTATAAAATCTTCCTTTTCGGGAAGGAATTCTTCATCTCAGTTTACATTAGGTTCCAAACACGTGGCAATGTGTTTGATTTATATTCCGAAATAGCTATTTTAGTCAGCGATAGATGAACGACTTGGGTTAGGACGGGCTGTAAATACCAGTGAGGAAAAAAAAAAATCACAAGAGAACAAAGCAAAAAAAATACTAAAAATCAAAAATCTCAGTTCAAGTAACATTATCAAATGCTGACTGTTTTGAGTTGTGGTTTGCTTTCAACAAGCCACAGGATAATCTGTCCGAGTCCCTGGATAATTGCTTACAGGTCGTGTGCGTGTGTGTGTGTGTGTGTACTGCTGTCCCAGTGTCTGCTGAAACCCGGCCAAGTGGCTTTGAGCATCGAAGATACACAAGAAGCTGGAGTAACTCAGCGGGACAGGCAGCATCTCCGGAGGGAAGGAGTGAATGGGTGGCGTTTCGGGTCGAGACCCTTCTTTAGATCTTTAGCGTTATTGCTTTGAGAAAACTGTGGAATTCTCCGCCTCAGAGGGCGGTGGAGGCGGGTTCTCTGGATGCTTTCAAGAGAGAGCTGGATAGGGCTCTTAAAAATAGCAGAGTCAGGGGATATGGGGAGAAAGCGGGAACGGGGTACTGATTGGGGATGATCAGCCATGATCACATTGAATGGCGGTGCTGGCTCGAAGGGCCGAATGGCCTACTCCTGCACCTGTTGTCTATTGTCTAAAACAATCGCACCTCCCAAAAATAGGCATTGCTTCAGCGCCAAGCACGGGGACAAAGGGGGACCCCCCCCCCCCCCCCCGAGGGTCGAGCGGGAAAGAGGTGCCGTTTTTCGTGTTCTGGTGTCAGACCTTGGTGCAGGGTGCCCGCACACCCCTCTGGCACCAGGAGGTTGGCACAAGCTGGGGCCCCCTCACACCCAGGCAATGAACTCCATCATTCAAATAATGACTTGAAGAGAAAGACTTGCAAGTACATGGTCATGAACGTTGCCAGTTCATGTTCTCCAGAGATGCTGCCCGACCCGCTGAGTTACTCCAGCTTTCTGTGTCATTTTCTTGATTAGTACATGTGTCAGGGGTTATGGGGAGAAGGCAGGATTAGGATTAGGGTTAGGGGTTAAAGCCCTGTCCCACGGTGCGAGTTCATTCCAAGAGCTCTCCCGAGTTTAAAAAAATCAAACTCGTGGTAAGCACGGAGAATGAACGTAGCGGGTACGTCAGAGCTCGGGGACGTCTCTTAGCGGCTCGTTACGCTAACGGCAGGTACTCGGGAAGACTCGCTAACGGCAGGTAAGCTCGGGAAGACTCGTGAAGATTTTTCAACATGGTGAAAAATGTCCACGAGAGCCCCGAGCACTGACGAGTGGCCATTGTCTTAAGGATAAGGGGGAAATCCTTTAGGACCGAGATGAGAAGGTCTTTTTTCACACAGAGAGTGGTGGGTCTCTGGAACTCTCTGCCACAGAGGGTAGTTGAGGCCAGTTCATTGGCTATATTTAAGAGGGAGTTAGATGTGGCCCTTGTGGCTAAAGGGATCAGAGGGTATGGAGAGAAGGCAGATACGGGATACTGAGTTGGATGATCAGCCATGATCATATTGAATGGTGGTGCAGGCTCGAAGGGCCGAATGGCCTACTCCTGCACCTAATTTCTATGTTTCTATTACCGTAAATCTCCGAGTTCGAATCAGGGCAAACTCGGGAGAGCTCTTGGAATGAACTCGCACTGTGAGCCAGAGCTATTAGGAGGGTTGGGGATAGGATGGAGAGATAGATCAGCCATGACAAAATGGCAGCGCAGACTTGATGGGCCGAATGGCCTGATTCTACTCCTATTCCTTATGACCTACCTGGAAGTACACCCATTTCCCGTCCCATTCCACCTACATTTCTTGCCTCTCCTGTACTTATCTCACACTTCTTGTCCTTTCATCTCCGGCCTTTGTCCACTCATCTACCCCCTCACACGTATCCACCCATCACTTGCCAGGTTTTGTCCCACCCCGACCTTTAAGTTTAGTTTAGAGATACATCTCGGAAACAGGCCCTTTGGCCCACCGAGTCCGCGCTGACCACCGGTCCCCGTATACTAGCACTATCCTACATTCGGGGCAAATTACAATCTTTACCGAAGCCAATTAACCTACACACCTGTACATTTTTGGAGGGTGAGAGGAAACTGGAGCACCCGGGGGAAACCCACGTAGTCACCGGAAAAAAGCGTAAAGCTCCGTACAGGCAGTACCCGTAATCAGGATCGGACCCGGGTCTCTGGCGCTGCAAGGCAGCAACTCTACTGCTGCGCCACCGCGCCGCCCCTCTCTGCCAGCTTTCTCCCGCCTACTTCAATCGGTCTGAAGAAAGGTCTCGACCCGAAACATCACTGGTTGGTGTTCTCCAGAGATGCTGCCTGACCTGCCGCATTAACGATATAACTCACGGTGCTGCAGGGTCAACCAGCACTTGTAGTTCCATTTTGAGATGCACTAAAATGATTTCTGCTCATTGAAATGCCAAGTCACTGTGTCGGAAAAACAGCAGCCAATATGTTCACAGAAAAGTTTCCACTATGAGTAATTTTGGAACAACCAGCGCAAGCCAGCGGTAGGATATCGTCTGACAGCCTTAAACCAAGGCTACATCTGCCCTCTCAGATGGACGTGAAAGATCTCCGAACCCCCAGGTTGAAGCTAGCGTCTGAAGGGTGGTGTCTCTGACAGCGTGACACTCCATTGGTTCCGTTCTGGAACAGCAGCCTCATCTTTTGTTCTCGAGTCTCTAGATTGGAATTTCAAAATTTAACCCTGGGCTTCAGAAGATTCTTCCTGGACCCCAGCACTGACTGGATGTACACGTTTTGTGTCGTTTTATTTGTAAACCAGCACCTTCGATTCATTTTGACTGTAAATATAGAGAGTGTCTTACGAGATACACGAAGGCGCTGTCTGGTCACTGAAATGCCAATCTTCGGGCGGTCACGGTGGCGCAGCGGTAGAGTTGCTGCCTTACAGTGAACGCACAGCGCCGGAGACCTGGGTTCGATCCCGACTACGGGTGCTGCCTGTACGGAGTTTGCACGTTCTCCCCGTGACCTGTGTGGGTTTTCTCCGAGATCCTCCCACACTCCAAAGACATACAGGTTTGTAAGTTAATTGGCTTGGTTATAGTACAAAAAAAAAAAAATTGTCCCTAGTGGGTGTAGGATAGCGTTAATGTGCGGGGGATCGCTGGTCGGTGCCGACCTGGTGGGCCGAAGGGCCTGTTTCCACGCTGTATTTCTAAAATAAACTAATCTGAACTGTGTACGATAAGCAGACTCAATGAGCACTCGAAGATAGACACAAAAAGCTGGAGGAACTCAGCGTGTCGGACAGCATCCCTGGAGAGAAGCGAGCAGTATCTCTACGAACTGTGTCATAGTTAGAAGTAGATATGAAGCAAACTTCACAAACTGGTCTCTCCCCCTCCTTTATCTTGCATCTTAAAGCAGGAAGACTGAGACACAGGGATGAGTCGCAGTTTGGAGACCAGGTGCCACATTTATGGAATAAAGTGAGAACTCACCTTCTCTTTGTTCAATGACTCCTGAGCTTCCAATTTATACACCAGAAAGTCTGCAGGAACAAGAGGGAAAGTGAGAATGAGTTGGGATTCACTCGGTATCAGTTAGATGCTTCTAAACACGAGGTCGGTGGGGACCGAGCGCTGAAACCATCCTCTCAGTGAAAGATTTGTCCCTCGGGTCCGTATTAAATCTTTCCCCTCTCAACTTCAACGCATGTCCTCCTGTTTTTGATTCCCCTGCTCCGGGTAAAAGAGTTTGTACGTTCACCCAACTTATTCCCCTCGTGATTTTACACACCTCTATAAGCCACCCTTCAGTCTCATGCGCTCCAAGGAATAAAGTCCTAGCTTGCCCAAACTCTCCCGATAGTTCAGCCCCTCAGGTCTTGGCAACACCTTTGTTAACGTCTCTGCAATCTTTCCAGTGCAAAGACATGCGAGTAGCAGGTGAGTAACTCTGGACATTCCAAAACGTGCCTCCCGCAGCTTCTTCCGCCCCCGGCAGCGGAGTTTGAACCGGCCCGTTCGCGGAGCTCGGATTCGGCCGCGGGACTTACCATCACCCCGCGGGGGGGGGGGGGGCCCCAACATCGGAAGCTGGATCGCCTCAACGCAGTAGGAGAACAAGGAGGGAAGAGACAAGGACTTTAAGACTTTAACCTTCCATCACAGTGAGGAGGTGCCTGGTAGACTCACTGTGGTGGATGTTAAACTGGGTTCATTGTGTGTTTTGTTATTTTATTCTATGTTATGACTGCAAGGTTCACAATTTCGTTCAGACTGAAAAGTCTGAATGACAATAAAGGATACTTTGACGTTGAAACATCCTGTACAACTGTATTAGAACGTCTGAACCCCGATACTCAATATTCTGACTATGATGGCCAATGTACCAAAAAAGCTTTTTTGACCACCCTACCTACGTGTGAAGCCACTTTCAGGGAACCAAGCAACTGTGCTCATCCAAAGTCTCTTATTGTTGTACCCGCCTCCTCCACCACCCCGAGCGGTGTGTTCCAGGCACTCACACCCCAATGTGTAAAAAAAAAAAAAAAACATGCCCCGCACATCTCCTTTAAACTTATCCCCTCCCACGTTACAGCTATTCCCTCTAGTATTTGATATTTCCATCCTGGGAAAAAGTTCTGACTGACCAACCTATCTATCCCCCTCATAATTCCAAGCACTTCTGTCGGGTCTCCCCTCAGCCTCCGGCGTTCCAGAGAAGTCTGTCCAACCTCTTCCTGTAGCCGAACCCCTTCTAATTCAGGCAGCTTTCTGATAAACCTCTCCAAAGCCTCCACATCCTTCCTGTTCTGTGGTGACAAGAATTGCATGCAATACTCAAAATGTGTTTTAACTAAAGTCTTATACAGCTCCACCATGGAACTCACGTTAAAGGGGCTGTCCCACTGTACGAGCTAATTCAAGAGCTCTCCTGAGTTTTAAAAAAAAAATCAAACTCGTGGTAAGCACGTAGAATGTACGTAGCGGGTACGTCGGAGCTCGGGGACGTCTCTTAGCGGCTCGTAACGCTAACGGCAGGTACTCGGGAAACGCGGTAAGCTCGGGAAGACTCGTGAAGATTTTTCAACAAGTTGAAAAATGTCCACGAGAGCCCGGAGTACTTACGAGCGGCCATTACAGTAATTCTCCGAGTTTGAATCAGGGGAAACTCGGGAGAACTCCTGAATTAGCTCGTACAGTGGGACAGCCCCGTAATTTATTTACAGATTGCTCTTGTCATGACAATCTGACTCGTGTTCAAATGCTTTGTGGGATTATTTTCAAATTAAAATGAATGATTCTGAACAAAAAAAAAAGGGAGCAAAAATTCTTGACTGCAGAGGTAGTTTTGAAAGAGCGAATTAAATTGGAGGTTCAGAGGGATTCCAAGGTCCTTTTACTGTTATACATGCAAACGCAGCACTGTGCCATGTAAGATGGTGCCCAAGCCAGGCGATTCTGCCGCTGGTCCCAGACGTGGATCTGCAATCACCCATTACATCGCTCCACATTGTCAGCCACTACTCCAAGAGATGCCCTTTATTGTGATCTATACACTGCGGACGGCTCGATTGTAATCATGTATGGTCTTTCCGCTGACTGGTTAGCACGCAACAAAAGCTTTTCACTGTACCTCGGTACACGTGACAATAAACTAAACTGAAAAAGAACTAAAACATTATTTTCTTACATACAGTCCAGTAAGTGTTACCATGCCAATTAGCAAAGTGTACAGAAATAGTCTACTGAGACCGCCGTGCAACAGGCGCCCATTTTCGAAGTACAGACCGTGCTCCGGTTGTTATGAGCGGGGCCCTATCCAGGCGAGCCCCAGGCTGCTGCAAGGCCTCCAGCCATCGCCTTCCCTGGACAGGTGGATCAACCAGAGAACCGACATTCCTCTCCTAGCCCGAGTGTGGGAGGAAACTGGAGCACCCCGGAGAAAACCCACAGTTTCAAGGAGAAAACCCACAAGGTCACGGGGAGAAAGTGCAAACTCTCCCGCTGCTCCACGTGATCCTGTTCCAGTCTGATGCCCCTGTCCCACTTTCGAAACCTGAACGGAAACCTCTGGAGACTTTGCGCCCCACCCAAGGTTTCCGTGCGGCTCCCGTAGATTTTTGCTAGTCTCCGGAGATTCCCGGAGACTAACATCGCAACCACTTTCGACCATTAGGGAGACGGATATAAACTTCCGGGGACCGCACGGAAACCTTGGGTGGGGTGCAAAGTCTCCAGAGGTTTCTGTTCAGGTTTCCTAAGTGGGACAGGGGCATTACTCTGCTTCTTCCGACTCTTAGCCCCAGTGGAATTAAGACCATCTTGTGCAGATCGCGCGAGGGGTGAGGATAATACTGCTCCACCATGCCATCCCTAACTTGGGAGATTGGATTCCCAAAAGTAACAATTCCCATTTATTTTTCAGGGGCGGATACGTCGGCTGAATAAATAACCCTGTTATAATGAGTTTCCGCACAAAATGCAATGCTGCAACCCAGCTCAGCAGCTTGGGCAGGATTTCCTCTTTAAATAGATAAGAAAATATCCGTTGTGTTGCCTGTAAAGTGGGCGTAGCAGGAAACCAAGATGATTATTCTTAAACACAGAAAACAGTTTGGCAGAACTGGAATCCATTTCCTGCAAAGACTACTCCCTTCCACCCCCCCCCCCCCCCCCCTCCAAACTTCTCGACCAATGCCCCAACCAAGAGGGTTAAGAGTATTTCATTGTCATAGGTCCCAGATAGAACAATGACATTCTTACTTGCAGCAGAATAAGTACACCAGTTCTAAAGATAGACACAAAGTGCTGGAGTAACTCAGTTGGTCAGGCAACATCTCTGGAGAAAATGGATAGGTGATGTTTCGGGTCGGGACCCTTCTGAAAGTAAGGGCTGTGGGAAGGTGAAGAGTTGGGAGGCAAAAAAACCAACAACAGGAGCCATAAGGGCTAGCAGGGCGGCGTCTGGAAGCTAACGGAATCAAGGGATACGGGGAAAAAGCAGGGTTTGGATGATCAGCCATGATCATATTGAATGGCGGCGCTGGCACGAAGGGCCGAATGGCCTACTCCTGCATCCACTTTTCCATGTTTCTATGTCCAGGGAAGGGGTGGTCTCAAGAGGAGCAATGTGGAGAATTGTGGAACTGGTAAAACGACTAGGGTGGAGGAAGGGGACAAGGACGGTGGGGGAAGGGGTGATGAGATGACGTTACTTACAATTAGAGCCCCAATACTGGCAGCCCTGGGGGATTGCAGGCAAAAACAAGCCTTCACAATGGGACCCAAAGAACAAGGGCCAGTGAAGTGGCAAAGACAGGAGGAGGTTGGGATGCCAGGGAGATATTTGGCTGCCAGGGCGGTACAGGTGGTCTTGCTACACATTCTATGTGGGTACTTTGGCCTTGTGCTTTCACATTCTCATCACATGGGTGGAGGCCATTCAATCGATTAGGTCAATGCCAGTTCTTAGATCAATCCCATTCCCTCATCTAATTCTCTGCTACCCAAGCTCTCTCTCGCAGTGCTGGCTCGAAGGGCCGAATGACCTATTCCTGCGCCTATTGTCTAACAGGGCCAACAGCACATAGCTTGGGTGAGAGTTAGAATCCAGTATTTTCAGGGGACAGTGAAATAGGGGTGATATTTTCAGTAATATTTTCAGATGACAGTTCAGTTCAGTTTATTGTCACGTGTACCAAGGTACAGTGAAAAGCTTTTGTTGCGTGCTATCCAGTCAGTGGAAAGACAATACATGATTACAATCGATCCATTCGCAGTGTATAGATACATGATAAGGGACTAACACTTAGTAATATTTCCAGACCAGTGCAGTCGGAGTAATATTTTCAGATGACAGTGGAGTAATATTTCCAGGGGACGTTTAAGAAGCAATATTTTGTGGCCTCACCGAAGTAGGAGTAACATTTTTTGATGATGGTGAGGTAGGAGTAATATTTTCAGGCAGCAGCATGAAATAATAAATTGTAGGTCAGAGCAGATTGATTCAGCAGATAAACTGTGTCAGGTAGAATGCGATGTAGGCAAGTTCGGTAGGGAGTATGTCCAGAAATAATGCAATTACAAATGAATCTAGAAAATCTCCTTTAAAGATGTGTGTCAATTTCCGAATTGGTCCAATATCTGAAACTACTTCAACGGCAGGAGATCTCAAGAGTGCAAACTATTAATTGGAAGCTCATCGCATCTGCTTCTGTTCTTTGGCATTGTGAAGCCATTTGGCAGCAGAACACTGATTGGGGATGATCAGCCATGATCACATTGAATGGTGGTGCTGGCTCGAAGGGCCAAATGGCCACTACTCCGGCACCTATTGTCTATTGTGGTCACCTGTGGCCTCCGGCGCATCGGTGAGACCAAGCATAGACTCGGCGGCCGTTTCGCTCTGTCCGCCATGGCCTGCTGGATCTCCCGGTTGCCAAACATTTTAACTCCCCTTCCCATTCCCAGACTGACTCTCTGACCTGGGCCTCCTCCGTTGCCATGGCGAGGTCACACGCAAACTGGAGAAACAGCACCTCGTATTCCGCTTAGGTAGTTTAAAACCCAGCATCAGTATTAGACAATAGACACTAGACACTAGACAATAGGTGCAGGAGTAGGCCATTCGGCCCTTCGAGCCAGCACCGCCATTCAATGTGATCATGGCAGATCATCCCCAATCAGTACCCCGTTCCTGCCTTGTCCCCATATCCCCCGACCCCGCTATTTGTAAGAGCCCTATCCAGCTCTCTCTCTAAAGCATCCAGAGAACCGGCCTCCACCGCCCTCTGTGGCAGAGAATTCCACAGACTCACCACTCTCTGTGAGAAAAGTGTTTCCTCGTCTCGGTTCTAAATGGCTTACCCCTTACTCTTAAACTGTGGCCCCTGGTTCTGGACTCCCCACAACTTCAGGAACATGTTTCCTGCCTCTAGCGTGTCCAAACCCTTAACAATCTTATATGTTTCAATGAGATCCCCTCATGAGATCCAATGAGATCAACATCAAATTGCCCAATTTTAGATAACCTCTAACAACCCCCCTCCCCGGTCCCACCTGGGCTTGGACTTGATTTGCCCTTCACCCCCCCCCCCCACCCACCCACCCCCTCCTATGTCCAACCATTTGCCAATCAACACCCCCCCCCCTCCCCCCACACTGCATGTGGTCATCTATTAACTACCGTGCTTTGTCCAGACCCTCCTCATCGTGAACCTTCTTCCTCTCACACCCCCTTCCCTGCAATCAATGTGAAGAAGGGTCCCGACCCAAAATGTCACCAATCCATGTTCTCCAGAAATGCAGTCTGATCCGCTGAGTCACCACAGCACTTTGTGTCTATCTTTGTAACGCGGTATTTATACCAGGTTACCCTTAGTGCTGCAGTAACAGAAGCTCACTGTGGAGTTATTCCACACACCACAGCCATGTAATTCACTGCAGGGAAGGACATTGAAAACTTGACACCAAGTTGGTCTCAGCCAGAGGACTTTTAATTATCTTCACACCCAGCCTGACCCAACTCAAAGTCACCTGAAGGAGAACTGGGGGGAAAAATACTTGCTGTGTTGCCCACCAAATCCATTGATCTAGGCTGGAGGACCATCACCTCAATAAGTCCATACGTTCGAGGAGCAGAATTAGGCCGCTCGCGTCTACTCTGCCATTCAATATGGCTTACCTATCTTTCCCTCTCAACCCCATTCTCCTGCCTTCCCCCCATAACCCCTGACACCTGCACTAATCTAGAATCTATCTCCATCTTTAAAATACCCAATGGTCTCAACAGCTGTCTGTGGCAAAGATATCCACAGATTCACCACCCTCTGACTAAAGTAATTCTTCCTCATCCCCTTTCTAGGTCTTTATTCTTTGGAGCGCAGAAGGTTAAGGGGGGACTTGATTGAGGTCTTTAAAATGATGAAAGGGATAGACAGAGTTGACGTGGATAAGCTTTTCCCATTGAGGGTAGGGAAAATTCAAACAAGAGGGCATGACATGAGAATTAAGGGACAGAAGTTTAGGGGCAACATGAGGGGGAGCTTCTTTACTCAGAGAGTGGTGGCTGTGTGGAATGATCTTCCTGCAGAAGTGGTGGAGGCAGGATCGATTTTAACATTTAAAAGTAAAGTGGATAGGTATATGGACGGGAAGGGAATGGAGGGGTATGGTCTGAGTGCAGGTAGATGGGACTAGGGGAAAATAAATGGTCGGCATGGATTTGAAAGGGCCGAGAAGGCCTGTTTCCGTGCTGTAATTGTTTTATGGTTATATGGTTAAAGGCATGTCCTTTTATTCAAGTCAAGAGTTTATTGTCATGTGTCCCAGGTAGGACAATTAAATTCTTGCTTGCTGCCAAGGCTCTGGACACTGGCCCTAGACTCTCCCACTAGTGGAAACATCCTCTCCACATCCACTCGAAACAAGGCTTTTCACTATTCAGTGAGTGAATGTTCATAAGTGAATATTCCAGTCAAAGAGAAACAGATCACGCCAACACCTCATCCCACAGCCCCGGGCACACTCTCTCATTCTTTTTTTACTGTTAACATCTCAGTGCACCTCAACATTGTTTTTTCGCTCTCAGGGCATAGTGTTGCAGAGAGGCATACTCTCTCCCTGCTTCCAACTCTCTTCCCTCTGCTCCTCCAACCCCCTCCCCACTGCCCCCCTCTCCCACCGTCTGACTCTAGTGTCATTGGGCACCGAGGCTTTGTCTTTGGGGACCAGCGACTGTACCAGTAACCAGAATCCCCAGAGCCCACCCTCACTGGGGAAACTCCTGCACATATTAGCCTTCAGTCTCTGTGCTTCCCCCAGCTCACGATGGTCTACCTTCCATCGTACCATGACCCAGTGACTCAGGAAACCCAGATTCTTCTCAAAACACTGAGGTGAGGGCGTTGGTCAGTATGAACCAGGTGTATATTTACTTCAGTGTCAATAAGCAGCCAGACCAAACAAACCATAACCACACAAGGAAGGTCACTTCAGGACCAGGATTTAGCCCGGCACGGTGGCACAGCGGTAGAGCTGCTGCCTCACAGCGCCAGAGGCCCGCGTAACAATCCTGACTACGGGTGCTGTCTGTATGGAGTTTGTACGTTCTCCCTGTGACCGCGTGGGTTTTCTCCGGGTGCTCCATTTTCCCCCACTTAATGCACTTCAGTAAGAATTGTACATAGTCCCAAGCATGCAGGATAGCGCTAGTGTACAGGGATCGTTGGTCAGCACAGGCTCGATGGGCCGCAGGGCATGTTTCCAAGCTGTATCTCCAAACTAAACTAAATTAGCACTGTCCTACACGCTATGGACAAATTAACAATTTTTATCAAAGTGGATTAACTTATAAACCTGTACGTCTTTGGAGTCAGGATCGAACCCGGGTCTCTGGCGCTGTAAGGCAGCAACTCTACCGCTGCGCCACCATGCCGCCCCCAGCGTACGGAGATCACTGGTCGGCGCTGACCCCACGGGGCCGAAGGGCCTGTTTCCGCGCTATATCTCTAAAGCCAACGGTGAACTACGGAGAAGCCAGGATGCGGAGTGAAGCGTCTCACCTTCCTTTGTCTTCTTGTGTTCACTCCGCTCCTTCTGCAGTGAGCGCTCCAGTCTGGACCGATGCTCATACACGACTGCACAAAGAAACACGTCGTCAAACACCATGAATCAATGAATGACAGGTCACAGTGATATTCTTTGTTTTGCCGACCCAAGGTATACAAAGAGTGGCCATATAAAGGGCACCGACACAGTTACACAGTAGCTAATTTTACCCAAAGCATTTTTAGGACAATCGATTTGTGATCCCCCTTAGTTCTCGATGGTTCCTCCTTTGTTCTCTCAGCCCCCCCCCCCCCCCAACGAAAGTTCCACCTTAGTTCTCCTCCCACTCCCCTCCTGGATCCCGCTCCCCCCCCCCCCCACATGGTGGCCCCCCCACGCCGTGTCCATCATCCCCCGCTTCTTGTCAATCCCGTGATCTCCACACAGGGATACTGGACCCTCGCTACCTCTACCTCACCCCCACAATGCATGTGTGTGTGTGTGTGTGTGTGTGTGTGTGTGTGTGTGTGTGTGTGTGTGTGTGTGTGTGTGTGTGTGTTCCTCAGTAATATCCGGGCACCTGCAGCTTGCCACACTTGTGCATACATGACAATAAAGTCGGCTCAACTTGCCCCGTCTCTCGTCCCCTTCCTCCCCCCGGCACCGGGGACAGGGGAGTCTCGCCCCAGGCTCTGCAGGGAGCAGCTGAGAGACTCTTGACCCCTCTGTCCATTCTCCTCCACAGACGCTGCCCGACCTGCATTTTGTGTTTTGGTCGAGTAGAGAAAAAAAATTCAAGGCTACTGCACAGTCAAATCAGCTCCTCAAAAATGGGCTTTTCAGTGTGAAGGATGCTGGCACACAAGTGCCCAGTAATCTTTAATATTTAACTTATTTCCGTGAACATCAGCCCACATTTGGCTGCAGTTCAGGCCAGGATTGATCTACCGATGCTTCAAGATCAGCGAGGATCATAGCAATGCAAGAGCAGCACAGTTCAGCGGGTTAATCTGGAAATAGATATAAAATAAAATCAGGAAGGGCAGAAAGCACAGAGCAGCTGTCAATGTCTGAAGTTGAACATCAGTGAGGAAGCAGGCCCTTCGGCCACCAAGTCCGCATGGACCAGCAATCACCCCATACACTAGTTCTATCCTGTACACTAGGGAGAATTTACTGTAGACAAATGACCTACAAATCTTCACGTCTGTAGCGAGTGGGAAGAAACTGGAGCACACGGAGAACATCCACATGGTCACAGGGAGAACATACAAACTCCATCCGAGATCAGGATCCAACCCGAGTCTCTAGCCCCGCAAGGCAGCAACTCTGCCGCTGCGCCACTGTAGGCAAGAGTTCCATAGGGTGGTGGGTGCCTGGAACGTGCTGCCAAGGATGGTGGTGGAGGCAGATAAGATAGTTGCAATGACGAGGCTTTTAGATAAGTATATGGGGTGGGAGATTGCAACCTTCACGTGGTCCGCCCTGTTTCGACTAATGCAATCAACTCGACATGCACAAACGCAAGATCATATAGAACAAGTTGTCCTTCAACTTTAGGCTGTGCATGCCGTACGCAAGAAGAAGATAGGTGTATGGATATGCAGGGAATCGAGGGATATGGATCATGTACAGGCAGATGATCTTAGTCTAACGTTTCATCACGTTTGGCACGGACATTGTGGGCCAAAGAACCCATTCCCCTGGGGTACCTTTCTATGATCTATGAAACTCAAACCAGAACACATATCGCAATGGTGACACAGCTTAGATCGTAAGCAAAAAAATAAACGGCTGAAAGATCTCAGCAGGCCAGGCATCAAATTGCAGTGATTTAGACGAGGGGTAGGTATGCCACATCCATTCTGTGTGTTGAACTGGAAAAACAAAATTCCTCGGTTTTTCCATTTGTTAACTCATTCTGTGCCCTGGGAGACTTGCATTTAAATGCAAGGTGTTTTAATTGAAGGTTGCCCAAGTTGGATTTTGTGATGCATGAGTATGTCTGGCTGACTGCCCTTGTGAATGGGGTGAGAGGGAACTGCGGATGCTGTCATCTTAAGCAAATGAACAAACTGCTGGAGTAACCAAGCGAGTCAAGCAGAATCTC
>OY740811.1:30477196-30691930 GCA_963514005.1 Raja brachyura
TATGGAGCGAAGGAGATAGGTAATGTTTCGGGCCGAAGCGTTCTATAGATGCTCTATAGCTCTATAGATGCTGCTGCACCGGCTGAGTTTCTCCAGCATTTTGTGTACCATCAAATAGAACAAGTTGTCCTACAACTTTAGGCTGTGCATGCCACACGAAAGAAGAAGCAGAATGGCTGATCTATCTCTCCCTCTCAACCCCATTCTCCTGCCTTGTCCCCATAACCCCTGACACCCGTACTAATCAAGAATCTATCAAGCTCTGCCTTAAAAATATTCATTGACGACCTCCACAGCCTTCTGTGGTAATGAATCCCACAGATTCACCACCCTCTGACTCAAAGATCCTATAGCGGAGCAAGATAGACCACGTGCTAAATGCAACGGGCTGACGTGTAGTACGCAACGGAGCGGAACATGGGCCTTTTTTTCATCCATTTCAGTAACCCGGCCCGACCCGCCCCGCAGTGTAATCAACGTTGCGGGGAACAGTTTGTGTTAATAAATTAAAATTCTGAAAATAAGGAGAAGATTTTTACCAAATAACTTATTTTTACGAGGGATGTTTCCGTAACCCGGCTTCCGTCTCCGCACTAGTATCTTTGCTCCGCTATAACGGGATCTTTAGTGCGGAGACGGAAGCCGGTTACGGAAATGGGGCCGAAAATTACCCATGAATCTGCCCATGACCGTACTACGTCTTTTTCGTCGAGTGGTCTATCTTGCTCGCTATAGGGTCTTTGCTCTGACTAAAGAAATTCCTCCTAATTTCCTTCCTAAAAGTACGTCCTTTTATTCTGAGGCTGTGTCCTCTGGCCTTAGACTCTCCCACGAGAGGAAACATCCTCTCCACATCCACTCTACCCAGGCCTTTCACTATTCGGCATGTTTGAATTGAATACATTTTTACTAGCCAAGTATGTACACATACAATGAATTTGCCTTGGTGCTTTGCTCGCAAGTAACAACACGATATACAGTAGACAATTAAAAATAAAACATTATAATTTAAACATGTGAAGAATTAAATAAGATACCAGAGCAAAAGGAGGCTAGAAACTTTTGGCTGGTGAGTAGAGTTACTGCTTAACAGTGAGGTTCCCCCTCTTAGAAACATAGAAACATAGAAAAATAGGTGCAGGAGTAGGCCATTCGGCCCTTCTAGCCTGCACCGCCATTCAATGTGATCATGGCTGATCATCCAACTCAGTATCCCGTACCTGCCTTCTCTCCATACCCCCTGATCCCTTTAGCCACAAGTGCCACATCTAACACCCTCTTAAATATAGCCAATGAACTGGCCTCAACTGCCTTCTGTGGCAGAGAATTCCAGAGACTCACCACTCTCTGTGTAAAGAATGTTTTCCTCATCTCGGTCCTAAAGGAATTCCCCCTTATCCTTAGACTGTGACCACTTGTTCTGGACTCCCCCAACATCGGGAACAATCTTCCAGCATCTAGCTTGTCCAACCCCTTAAGAATTTTGTAAGTTTCTAGAAGATCCCCCCTCAATCTTCTAAATTCCAGCGAGTACAAGCCGAGTCTATCCAGTCTTTCCTCATATGAAAGTCTTCCTTCTAAACTCCAGTGAGTTCAGACCCAGTGCCATCAAACGCTCATCGTATGTTAACCCAATAGTTCCTGGGATCATTCTTGTAAACCTCATCTGGAGCCTCTCCAACGCCAGCACATTCCTCCTCAGATATGGGGCCCAGCTGCTGATGAATTTGTCTGGCAAATATGTCAGACAAATGGTTTGTGACATGATGCACTGATGGACTGCGAATCTTATAGAGGTGTAGAAAATAATGACCTCTCCATATCCATGCCGCTGTCCAAATGAGCACACGGATGCCGTGCACTAACAGCAGATGAAACAATGACTTCCCACTAATTCAAGCCCCTTCTATACAAAGTACCATCACAGCCTGGTCCAAGCTGACTGGGCATGTTTCCGTCTCCCTGTTCCCCTTGAAGGCACCCGGGTAGCACAAATCATTGTTCTTTATCTCTCTACATCATCGTCTATATCTCTCGTTTCCCTTTGCCCTGACTAGTCTGAAGAAGGGTCTCGACCCGAAAACATCACCATTCCTTCTCTCCAGAGATGCTGCCTGCGCTCTAGCTCTCTCTTGAAAGCATCCAGAGAACCCGCCTCCACCGCCCCCTGAGGCAGAGAATTCCACAGACTCACCACTCTCTGTGAGAAAAAGTGTTTCCTCGTCTCCGTTCTAAATGGCTTACCACTTATTCTTAAACTGTGTGGCCCCTGGTTCTGGACTCCCCCAACATCGGGAACATGTTTCCTGCCTCCAGCATGTCCAAACCCTTAACAATCTTATATGTTTCAATAAGATTCTCTCTCATCCTTCTAAACTCCAGAGTGTATAAGCCCAGCCTCTCAATTCTCTCAGCATATGACAGTCCCGCCATCCCGGGAATTAACCTTGTAGAAAGGGAATAGGCGATGTTTTGGGTCTAGATCTTCCTTCAATTTGAAGAAGGGTCTCGACCTGAAACGTCACACATTCCTTTTCTCCAGTGGATTTGGAAGGTTGATGCAAAGACATGGTTGGTGATAGCTCTCCGATGCTTAGAATATTGAATGTGGAACAGTACGGCACAGGAAGAGGCCCTTTGGCCCACAATGTCTGTGCCGAACATGATTCCAAGACCAACTCTTATCTTCCTGCATATGATCCATATCCCTCAATTCCCTGCTTAATGTCAACTCGGGGTCGAGTCATCAAAATTTAGTAAACCATCGAGGACAATGTGCATGGGCGGAAGTCCACCAGGAACAGGATATTGAATTTTCCTTCACAAGCTGTGAAGAAAAGTCAGAGGGAAACAAAGAGGATGAACCAAGGTTATATTACTACCCGGAGGCAAAATATTGATTGTTCTTCTGAATACCTTTTTTTCTTCAGACATTGTGAATGTCAAATAGAATTAAATAATTAAACCACACAAACATTTCCATTTTCGTTCACAGTGGAATGAGAAGTACTGGCACAATGCCAAACAAGCACAGAGAACATTTGGGTCTGGTCCTTCGATGTTCTTTGCTGGAAAAAATTGAGCAAAGTATGAAATGGTTTCCATATAGAACCAAACTCACAGAAGCAATTGGGGCAGGCCAAGTGGAGGAATTACTGACTGACAGCTCCAGAGACCCAAGTTTGATCTTGACTACGGGTCCTGTCTCAATGGAATTTGTACGTTTTCCCTGTGACCGCGTGGGTTTTCTACAGGTGCTCTGGTTTCCTGCCACATTTCAAGTACGTGCAGGTTTGTAGGTGAATTGGTTTCGATGAAATTGGAAATTGTCGCTAGTGTGTATGATGGAACTATGTATGGGCGATCGCTTGGGTCAGCTTGGACTCAGTGGGCCGAAGGGCCTGTTTCCACACTGTATCTCTACACTAAACTAAATCAAACTAAATGAAGATGGGCTATGCTGATGGGATCACACTGTGCAATATTTCTGAGTCCCGAGTGGACTGGATGGCCTTTGGTATATTGAGTTTGATAAAAAGGAGACATCAATGCTAATTAGTCTAGTTTAGTTTAGTTTGAGATACAGGATGGAAAGAGACCTTTCGGCCCACCGAATCTGCACCGACCAGCAAACGCCACACATTAACACGACCCTACACACACTAGGGACAATTTACAATTTATACCTAGCCAATTAACCCGTACGTATTTGGAGTGTGGGAGGAAACCGACACGATTACGGGGAGAACGTACAAACTTCTTACAGACAGCAAACGCAGTCCGGATCGAACCCAGGTCTCTGGCGCTGTTTGCGCTGTAAGGCAGCAACTCTACCGCTGTGCTGCCGAGCTGTCCACTTTACTTTAATCAAGATGTGTGCCTTACTCTGTCAAAACCAATGTCCCTTTATACTTCATCGAATGTGTACTTGGGTCATTAGCACTGCATGTATGGTGCCGATGCATAATTCATGTTGAACTGTGTCGTACTTCACCAAGCTGACTCATGCATGCAACATATTAATGATACCAACCAATCACAATTTATTCCCCAGGGAAACAAAACACTACAGCAAGTGAAAATATGTACTTCATTTTGGGGGCCTACGTTCAAATCCAACCTAGTTAATTAAAAAAAACACCATAAAAAAAACTTTAAGGACCTCTAACATAAGAAATGCCAAGGGACTTAAGAGATGTGCTTATCGCTTCTACTAGTCCAATGTGAGATGTTTGGGGAATTTCAATCTAGTTGTTAGTGAATATTGTCATATGAACAGAGCCGAATTTGGCATTCACGACTGGTCATGTCCAGAATGGCCCGAGAATAACTAATGCAACAACGTGGCACAGGAGAGTGTAAGGCTGTAGCTGAGGTGTAGACGAGATAGAAGGCAGGGAGTGTGTGTGAATCGGGACTGTCTGTACCAGACCTGCAGTGCCTTGATGTTGATACGGTGAATAAGAAATTAGATCTTCAACATCAACTGCTTCCCAGGTGAGTACATAACAAAAGGGAGCTAAATCACTCCTGATAGCATCCTGATTTCATCCTGCATATACAAATTTAGCTTTATCTTTAATTGATATTCGCTCAGTAATATTTTCAGAGATGAAACCAAAAGCAGATTCGCAGAGAACTTACGGATTTCACAAATACCATCAATGCAGGTGAAATTAATGAAAGTCTTGCTTATTGTCACCTGTCATTGAGTTATTATCTGTGTGGAAAAATGTCCACAGCTTTGAAGAATAATTGTAGAAACTAGGAACTGCAGGTGCTGGTTTACAAAGAAATGATACAAAGTGCTGGAGTAACTCAGCGGGTCAGACAGCATCTTTGGAGAACATAGATAGGTGATGGGGGGTACACAAAAGGCTGGAGAAACTCAGCAGGTGCAGCAGCATCTAAGGAGCGAAGGAGATAGGCGACGTTTCGGGTCGAGACCCTTCATCAGACTGATTGTGGTGGGGGGGGGGGGGGAGGATAGACAGTTGCAAGGGGGGATGGGCAGGACAAGGCCTGGCAGATCTTCTTCTTGAGTATGACGTGCACAGAATAAAGTTGGAGGTCAACTTGTTCTATTTGATCTTTTGTTTGTGCACGTTCTGTTGATTGCATCAGGGTGCACCACTTGAAGGTTGCAATCTCCCACCCCCAGCATGGCACATAATAGCTGGATACAGGTGAAGGCAGTTTTTGATGGCAGACAGTTGGACAAAGGCCAAAGGACAAAGGAAAGTTGTGAGAATAAATGTTGGAAGCGTTGTGAATTGTGAAGCTAGAGGAAGGAATGTAGGTGAAAGGGGAGGGGGAAGGGGAGAAATATGTGCGAGTGCAGGTGGAGCACTGGGGATGGAGGAGGGTTAAAGAACGAGAGTGGAGGAAGAATGGAGGGGGTTGTAGTTAGCCTCTGCCTCATCATTGAGGATAACTTGCGATCATCGGGCTACACACCCTGGAAACTGGCCCTTTGATCCAACATGTCCATGCCGACTATTTTGGCAAGTCCCATTTGACCGCATTTGGCCAAATATCCCCTAAACTCTGCCTTTCCATATATATCTGTTCAATTTACCTCTGCTCCAGTTCCATAGATCGTGAGGTGGCTGATGAGGCCAATGGGGATCTGCAGACTCCTCCATAGATGGGGCAGGAGGTGGCAAGTGGGATGCGTGGGTGGGAGATTGTGCACTCCTTCCAGCACTTAGACTGGGCTTCTTTGTACCCCATATGGGCCAAATGTGGGCAAATGGAGCAAACTTAGATGGGGTATCTTGGTCAGCCCATATTGGGCCCAATGGCCTTTTTTCCATATTATGTGACTCTTTATTCAATGACAATGAAACTTGGCCTTGTGGCTATAAATGAGCCAGGCTCTTAGCTGCCTTGTATGTGCAGCCACCAGGGGCAGCATTGTGGCACAACTGGTAGAGCCGCTGCCTCACAGCGCCAGAGACCTGGGTTCGATACTGGCTTGGGGTTGTCTCTGTAAATCACCTCTGTAAATTGCCCCTCATGTGTAGGGAGTGGATGGGAAAATGGGATAACATAGAACTGGTGTGAAAGAGGGGTCGATGGTCGACGTGGACTCACTGGGCCTTAAGGCCTGTTTACAAGTTGCATCTTTCAATCAAATTTAATATCCAAATCTCGTCTGGATATTTATTTTCCATTTCTACAAAGTTTGTATATGAGGAGATTCAAGATTCAAGATTCAAGAGAGTTTATTGTCATGTGTCCCAAATAAGACAATTAAATTCTTGCTTTGCTTCAGCACAACAGAATATCGTAGGCATAAATACAGATCAGTGTGTCCAGATGGCAATGAATATATATATAGTCACATAAATAAATAAACAGATAAAGTGCAATGGGCTATTAATGTTCAGAGTTTTGTATGAGTTGAGTTTAGTAGCCTGATGGCTATGGGGAAGCAGCTATTCCTGAACCTGGATGTTGCAGATTTCAGGCTCCTGTACCTTCTACCTGAAGGTAGCGGGGAGATGCGTGTGTGGCCAGGTTGGTGTGGGTCCTTGATGATGCTGCCAGCCTTTTTGAGGCAGCGACTGCGATAGATCCCCTCGATGGTAGAGAGGTCAGAGCCGTTGATGGACCGGGCAGTGTGTACAAATGTTTGCAGTCTTTTCCGCTCCAGGGCGCTCAAGTTGCCGAACCAAGCCACGATGCAACCGGTCAGCAAGCTCTCTACTGTGCACCTGTAGAAGTTCGAGAGAGTCCTCCTTGACAGACCGACTCTCCGTAATCTTCTCAGGAAGTAGAGGCGCTGGTGTGCTTTCTTTATAATTGCACCCGTGTTCTGCGGCGTCTGTGGCTTAAGGCGAGGTAATAAGCAAAGTATTTTCTTGAATACTGCTCAAAATTAAAATGTAGAACATAGAACAGTACAACACATGGTCGGCCCCACTGGCACTCAGTGATCCTGCTGAACATGACGCCAAATTAAACTAATCTCTGCCTGCACGTGATCTATATCCCTCCATTCCCTGCATATTCATCTAAAAGCCTCATAAACGCCACTATCAGATCTGGCTCCACCACCACCCCTGGCAGCGCGTTCCAGCCATCTGTGTAGAAAAACTTGCCCCCACGCATCTCCTTTAAGCTTTGCCCCTCTTGAGACAAGGAGGACTAATCTTTCGCTATGTCCTCTAGTCGTTAACTTATGCCCTCTAGTCTTTATGAGTGTTGGTATCCTCGTTGTGGGTAAGTAATTTTATTTTTAGAAGCAAAATATTATTCTCTCCTACACCAGGGCCCCCTAAGCATCAGAAATGCAGATAACAGCACAAAATATTCACAATGTGAAACGTGGCTCAATTTAATAGGCACCAAAATAAAAAAAAACATTGGATCTGTCAGCGAAGAGACTGATTAATGGTTTAATATTTGAGCATAGTTTGCTGCACATTCAATGTGGTTTCTGATGCTGGTGAATACTTTGCAGTTTCCATTCATGCATTCACTTATGCTTTCATAAACAAGATACTATTTCAGAGCTAGGTCCATAAAATGTTTTATAATGCACTTGATAATAATCTATCCTTCATTCAAATTCTGCACAGCGTTCTTCTCCACTTCCTTCATTGTAAATTCAGATGGTAATAATTTTAATGTAATCTGCCAGTGTAGATTTGCCACACTGTCGCTGCTGATTTTTTTACCATGTCCTCTCTCACCAAGTCCACAGAGCATAGAAACTGGAGCAAACACCGGGTGCTGGAGGAACTCAATGGGCCAGGCAGCATCTGTGGAGGGAATGGACAGGCGACTTTAGATTTTAGAGATACAGCACGCAAACAGGCCCTTCGGTCCACCGAATCCACGCAGTCCAGCGATCATCCCATTCACTAGCACTATCCTGCACACTTGGGACAACTTTTCCGAAGCCAATTAACCTACAAACCTGAACGTCTTTGGAGTGTGGGAGGAAACCGAAGCCTGATAACGAAGGGATAAGAACGAGCAGTTTCACTGTTCGCATCCATATATCACTTTCTTATCACAGCCAACAATGGACCATTGTGGGCTCCACCTTTCCTTGATCATCGGTATCGGTTCTGAGTTGTTCTGTACCTTTTCATACCTCTAGTTTCCCTTTTTTCCTCTCTCGTTTATCATATTGTTTACAGTGTACTATGTTTCCATATTCTGTTGTAGCTGCGGCAAGTAAGAATTTCATTGTTCTATCTGGGACACGTGACAACTAAACACTCTTGACTCTTGCCTCTCCCCTGACCCTCAGTCTAAAGAAGGATGTCGACCTGAAACGTCACTAATTCCTTTTCTTCAGAGATGCTGCCAGACCCGCTGAGTTACCCCAGCGCTTTGTCCAGCATGATGGACTGGACTGCGTTCACCATTCTCTGCAGGTTCAGGCAGTTAAGAAGGTTCAGGAATTTTTACATCCATCTGAAGTGGGAGACAGGGCCTCAGTTTATCATCAAACTTTTAACACCATATTGCCAGATGCAATGCTTCATCCTCCCTATGCTGATGCATCAATGTGCATTGGGTGATCAAGTCTCTGGCACAGGAGTTATACATACAACCTACGCACTCCCAGATGAGACACAGCAGGGACAGGTGGAGAAGGGGTTTTGCCATCCAGGGTCCTCAGCATTGAATACTCCAGGACGTTGTCTTGGACCGAGCATATTGTATGTGAGTGAAATATCAAATGAATTCAAACAGCCCAGTGCTGCATTTTCCTACGGAGAGATAGGGAGCATTAATTCCATGAGTTCATAAAAATAATTGAGCTCTAGAGGACAATGCCAATCAAGTGAAAGTAATCTCACACACAAACACCGTATGGAATTAAGAGTTCAGGTGAGTAAATATCAATCGTGCAACAAAATCACCTTCTTCGGGCGATTCAGTCCCATTCATTGTTCGGAAGGGCTTTTATGAGATGCCTTAGTGGTGCAGCTGGTAGAGCTGCTGCCTCACAGCTCCAGAGATCCGGGTGCGATCCTGACTTCAGTTGCTGCCCTTGTGGAATTTGCACGTTTTTTAGCGTGGGTTTCCTCCGGGTGCTCCAGTCTCCTCCCACATCCCAAAGACGAGCGGGGTTTGTAGGTAAATTGGCCCTCTGTAAATTGCAGCCAGTGCGTAGGGAGTGGATGAGAGAGTGGGATAATGTGGAACTAGTGCGGTCGGGTGATCGATGGTCGGCGCGGGCTCGATGGTCCGAAGGATCTGTTTCCATCCTGCATCTTTAAACTAAACATTAGATTGAACAGAATTCCTATGCTGTACTCTTCAATGTTCTCTGAAGGTTTTAAGCAATAAAGAGCCCCAAACCAATCCATCCACTGTCCATCTCGAACAATTACATATTTAGCCTAACAAAAAACATTCAATATCACTGATGCTCCCAACTATCGCAGCATAATTCTGTTCAGTCTGCCCAGCCTGGTAATTGGTTCATAACAATGGCTGGAAAAGTTCCTAGATCATGTTGTTTCCTTCATGTTAGAAGTTGTCTGAAAACATTTACAAGTTGGCCACAGTCCAGTATTAGCATTTTGTAGACTTCCTTGGCAGATTGCAGAGAGCAGTTGGTCATCGGCACACACACATGTTTGAAGTCCCTTATATAGGTCTGTCAATAGGATAGGCAGCTGCATGGTCAGGTGGTTATGGTGCTTACAACCCAGTGGTATGAATATTGATTTCTCTAATTTCAAGTAACCCGTGCATTCCCTCTCTCTCCATTCCTCCCCCACCCAAGTCGCACCAGCTTCTCGTTCTCACCTAGCAAACAGCTAACAATGGCTTTATCATCGTTAGTTTTTTGCATATCTTTCATTCATTTGTTCTACTGTTTATATCTCTTGTTTCCCATCCCCTGACTCTAGGCTGAAGAAGGGCCTCGATCCGAAACATCACCTATTCATTATTTGGAGGGAAGGAGTATGTGGTATTCAGACATCATGGCTCGTAATTTAACACAATTATCTCATTACTCAGTCATTTCTAAGAGAATTGGCAATTACAGCAGAGGACAACTAAACGGCTCATCTCTGGAATCGGTGGCATTAACAGTCAGATTTGCATTTAACGCAAGAGTTGCGAGCATTTCTATATAAGAAGGAACTGCAGATGCTGGTTTATTATCTGTACTGGATGAAGATGGCATTTGGAAGATATTCAAACCATTATAAATTCACAGATGAACTAAAATTTGCTGAGAACGCATCTAAAGTCAAGATATCCCTGTGTGTGGATTGTATATTCTAGACTTCGTCCTCATGTATAGAGTCATACAATGTGGAAACAGGCCCTTTGGCCCAACTTGCCCACAACGACCAACATGCCACATTTACACTCGTCCCACCTACCTGTATTTCACCCATATCCCTCTAAACCTACCCTAACCAAGTACCTGCTTAAATGTTTCTTAAACGTTGCTATAGTATCTGCCTCAACTACCTCCGCTGGCAGCTCGTTCAATACGCCCACCACCCTTTGAGGGGAAAAGTTACCCCTCAGGTTCCAATTAAATCTTTTCCCCCTCGTCTTAATCCTATGTCATCTGGTTGTCCATTCCCCAACTCTGGGCAAAAGACTATGTACATCTCCCCGATCTATTCCTAGTAATACCTGTATATTTGCCATTGTTTTTAATGCTTCAAAATGTTTTGACCTGAGATCATGGTTGATATTAGCACCAAGAAATTTCAAAAAACTTCAGCAAGGCATATGGATTACGTGCCAGTAGGTAAGGGTGGATCTTGGCATCATGTTTGGCACAGATATTCCTGTGCTGTACTAATCAGCGGTGATCCACTGCCTCACAGCACTGGAGACCTGAGTTCCACCTCTGGTGCTGTCAGTGTGGAGTTTGCCCATTCTCCCTGTGATTAGATGGTTTTGGCTGCATGCTCCAGATTTTTCCCACATCCCAAAGACTTATGAATGGTGGGTTAATTAGTCCATGTAAATTGCTCCTTGTGTATGGAAATTCTAGAATTTCAGTAACATTGATGGGAATGTGGATAACAAAAAAATAGGATAAAAATCTCTGCCTCAGTGGGCGGTGGAGGCCGGTTCTCTGGATGCTTTCAAGGGAGAGCTAGATAGGGCTCTTAACGATAGCGGAGTCAGGGGATATGGGAGAAGGCAGGAACGGGGTACTGATTGTGGATGATCAGCCATGATCACATTGAATGGCGGTGCTGGCTCAAAGGACCAAACGGCCTACTCCTGCACCTATTGTCTATTGTGTAAGATAATTGTAAATAGGTGATTAGTTGTCGGCATGGATTTGGTGGGCCGAAGGGTCTTTTTTCTGTGCTGTACCTCCCTGTGGCTCTAATACTATGATAGGAGGAAGGCAGTGCATTGAAGCAAGGTCATGGGAGATAAATCGTGTAATCTGCTCGCACTCTCACCCAACAGTTTAATAGAATGAAGCTAATTAAAAACATGGAACATTTTAAGAAGCTCCAGTGTGGGAAGTGTGTTGAACTCCAGTGTTGAAAAGTGCGGTTGCAGCTCCTAGACTGTGGAACAGCATCCCTCTTCCCATCAGGACTGCCCCCTCCATCGACTCTTTTAAGTCGAGACTTAAAACTCATCTTCACTCGCAAGCCTTTCTTGACGTCCTCTGAGGGAGGGCTACATGTGTGTATTTATGTACGTACTTAATCTATGAACCACTGTTGTATAACGTTAGTACCTCCACCAATGTAAAGCACTTTGGCCAACGAGAGTTGTTTTTTAAATGTGCTATAGAAATAAAAGTGACTTGACTTGACTTGGAAGACATCAAGCATGGAAATTCTGGACATATTAAACACCCAGGCAACCCATGGATTAATACCAAAGCTGCATTAGGACAACGGGTTGGATAATCCCCAGAGAATGAAAGTTATTTTCTGGAATTTGTAGCCATTTTTCTATGGAAAGGAGTTCATTTATAACATAGACTCAGGTTTAAACATGTTTTTACAAAAGTAACGTCCATTCACTAATTTAAAAACAACTAAAAGTTGGCTAAAAAGCCAATAAACAAAATTAGTGGTGGCTTAAAGGCGTAGTTAGTGGCGACACGGTGGGGCAGTGAGAGCTGCTGCCTTCCAGCATCAGGGACCCGGGCTCCATCCTGACTACAAGTGCTGTCTGTACTGAGTTTGCACGATCTCCTCGTGACTGCGTGGGTTTTCTCCAAATGTTCCAGTTTCCTCCCACATTCCAAAGGCGTGCAGGTTTGTGGATTATCTTCGGTAAATTGTCCCGTGCGTGTGTGTAGGATAGAACTAGTGTACGGGGAGTTTGTTGGTCAGGGTGGACTCAGTGGGTCGACGTGCCTATTTCCACGCTGTATCTCTGAACTGAAACTAGAACTAAAAGTATTGAATGTGTTCAGCAAGGGATTGCAGGCAATGGACTTCGTGTGAGTCTTTGTCAGCAAATGCAATTTTGTTTCAGGCCCCCATCGGTCGTGGCTGACCATGGGGGTCTCCGGGGTTGGAGGACGCCCGTGCGTGACTTTGTTTAACGTGGGGAGACTGGTGCACAGACAGCCACCCCACGTTCCTTGACAGATCTGGGTCAGGATCCAGTGGCACGGAGTCCAAGACAACCGGACATCCTTTTCTGCTGCAGCCTTCATCCGCCTTCCCAGCCGTTGTGATGCTCCACTAAGGTCAGCCATCATCCTCCGCCTGTTCCACCATTGAGGTCTTGGTTGGGTTGCACTTTGTCACAGTTCTCCCCCTCGGCCTTTACCACCATGGGTGGCCCTACCAGGAGCACAGCTCTAGACGGCATCGCTCTCAGGATCTCAGGATCTCAGGACCACTCAAGCTTCTCCACCACGACAAGGAGACAATCCACGGAGAAGATGGAGCAAATGCAATTGCACCTTTAGAAAGCATACTGTTGGATTTTATTACTGTTTGGTTTGGGAACAGCTCTGCCCAAGACCACAAGAAGTTGTAGAGAGTTGTAGATGTAGCCCAGACCAGACTCCCCACCATTGACTCCATCTACACTTCACGCTGTGAGAACGTACGAGTCTACTCCCTGCCAGAGTGTTCCCCTTTGCTCACTGAACTAGGATATCTTTGGGTCATAGTTTTGGCACTAATTTCTGAACTTAGGGCTAACAAAATCAAAGGACATGGGGTAAATGCAGGAACGATGTCCTGATTTTGGATGATCAGCCATGATTATATTGAATGGCGGTGCTGGCTTGAAGGGCCGAATGGCCTCCTCCTGCACCTGTTGTCTATGTTTCTAACTGTGGGACAGTGAACATATTTGCCTTGTGTTTGCCATGTCGGTAATTCTAACACGTTAATTAATTGGCCTGTCAAGTAAGTATTACCACAGTTTAGAAGGGTTTGTCTCCAGGGTATTGAGCTATTTGTATATAACACTGACATGTTTACCGACATCCTGCTCCCAAGCTTCATCAGAGTTGGATTTCTGCACTTGAAAGACTGTTGGTTCGCAAAGAGAAAAAGACACAGGTGAGAATTATACATGTTTTGTGGAAAGGGATGAAATAATTATAGGGTTTTACAGTCATTAAAAAAAATCACATGAGCCATTTAACGTATGGTTTTATTAACAAACCACTTCAAGGGACAGACTGTTCATTAGTTTAGTGAAGTGTAGTGAAATTGTCGGCTAGGTTTAGTTTAGATAAGTTTATTATTGTCACGGGCACCGAGGTACAGTGAAAAACTTTTTTGTTGTGTGCTATCTGGTCAGCGGAAAGACTATTCATGATTATAATCAAGCCGTCCACAGTGTAGAGATACAGGATAAAGGGTGTAACGTCTAGTGCAAGAGATAAAGTCCTATTAAAGATAGTTCAAAGGGTAGGCATAAATGCTGGAGAAACTCAGCGGGTGAGACAGCATCTATGGAGCAAAGGGAAAAGGCAATATTTCAGGTCGAGACTCTTTGGGCCATTGGAGTGTGTGAGGAAACTAGAGGGCAGCAGGAGAAAGCCCACGCAGTCACAGGGATTGTGAACAAACCCCGTACAGATATCACCCGTAGTCAGGATCGAATTCAGGTCTCTGGCACCGTAAGGCAGCAACTTTACCGCAGCTGCAGGCAGCTGTTTAGGTTTATTATTGTCATGTGTACTTGAGGTACAGTGAAAGGCTTTGTTTAGTTTAGTGTATCATTGTCACATGTACCGATATACAGTGAAAAGATTTTGTTTGCATGCTATCCACCCAAAGAAAAAATTATACAGAAATATAATCAAGCCCCCCCCCCACAGAGCGTAGTTATAGGATAAAGGGTACAACATTTAGTGCAAAGAGAGCCTTCAAGAGATAGCTAGACAGGGCTCTTAAAAATAGCGGAGTCAGGGGATATGGGGAGAAGGCAGGAATGGGGTACTGATTGGGGATGATCAGCCATGAACACATTGAATGGCGGTGCTGGCTCAAAGGGCCGAATGGCCTACTCCTGCACCTATTGTCTGTTGTCTATTGTCTATTGTCCAAAATCTAAGGTTGAAGTCTGATAAAGTTCAAAGGAGGTAGATGGGAGATGAGGGCCGCACCCTAGCTGATGAGAGGCAGTTGCCTGATAACAGCTGGGAAGGAAACTGTCCCAGAATCGGGAGGTGTGCGTTTTCAAACTAATGGAATAGGGGAAAAGAGGGAGTGACTGGGGTGAGACTGGTCCTTGATTGTGTTATCCAAACTGATCAAATAATACTCTACATAAATACATTCAAGTCAAACTCAAGTACAATAGGTGGAGTGAAGGGGAAGATACAGAGTGCAGAATATAGTTCTCAGCATCGGGGTGCATCAGTTCCATAGACAAAGTCAAATGTACTCAATGGGGTAGAGGTGAATCAAACAGTATCCTAAGTCAACTCAAGTCAAGTCAAGTTTATTCGCCACATACACATACGAGATGACACATTCGCAGTGAAATGAAAAATGGCAATTCTTGCGGGTTGTGCAAAAAAACTACAAAACCGAATGGAACAGAATCACATATTCACATGTTACATATTTGTGGGAGGATTATGGAAGGACTGTTCAAAAGCCCGGTAACAGAGGAGAAGAAGCAGTTCCTGTGTCTAGTGGTGCGTTCGTTTAAGCTTTGGTACTTTCTGCCGGACAGGAGATGACTATATTAATTCTTTGCAACATCTGCATTGTTTTAGCGATCCCAAAAGGTAACGCGCTGATGTGAGATGGCGGAACACCCCGTCCAGGTGTTTTTTTACGGCCTGCTGGTGAGCTGCGGGATTTTCGGGAACGCCCTGGTCATCTGGATCGCGGCCGACTCCACCATGGATAACCGCTACCTCGCCTCGTCCGACCTCATCCTGATGAACATCGCCGTGGCCAACCTGCTGCTGTCCCTCACCAGGAACACCCTGCTCCTCTTCTTCGACGCTGGCTACTCCGTCTCCTTCACCGACGTGGGGTGCAGGATGATGATGTTCGTCTGGACTTGGCTCAGGTCGGCCAGCATCTGGGTCACCCTCAGCCTCAGCATCTTCCACTTTGTCACCATCAGGACGAGCCGCACCATGCTGCAGAAGCTGAACGAGAGGAATAAGATCATAAAAGGCATGGTGATCGAGTGGGCTCTGAGCTTTGTCTACTCCAGCTTTGCCCTGCGCTATTCATCCAATACAAAGACTAACAGCACCAATAATCTAATGTTAATCAGTAGTACCATTAGGCCACTACTAGGCTGTGTGTGGACATTTCCAAATGATACCAGTGGTCTTATTTACACAATGATCTCAGTTGTTATACATGAAGCAATCCCAATAAGTCTAATGATTCTTGCAAACGCTGCCACCTTGTTATTTCTCTACAAGCACTACAGAAAAACGCAGGATGTTGTGTTTAATAATAATCAGATCAGCACTGAGTGGAAAGCAGCCAAGACCATCCTGTACCTGATTTTGTTGTTCATTTTTTGTTGGGGCACGCACGTGTTGTCAGTGAATTATTATAATTTTAAGGGCAGCCCCTCCACTCGCTACTTGCTGATTATCGCCAGGTTTTCCGCCTCAGGGTTTGTGGGCTTCTACCCACTGGTCGTGGCCACGGGCCACGGCAAATTGAAAAGGAAAATGACCAACATCCTGAGGTGTGGGTGGCTGAAGTCGCTCAATCAGTGACTGACCACTCTGCCAGCACAAAGTCAAGAGTTTACTGTTTAGTTCAGGGTGATACAGCGAGGAAACAGGCCCTTCGGCCCTTCGGTCCGCGCCGATCAGCGATCTGTGATCCCCGTACACTAGCACGATCCTTCGCACACAAGGGACCATTTACAATTTTACCGAAGCCAATTAACCTGCAAACCCGTACATCTTTGGAGCGTGGGAGGAAACCAGAGCACCCGGAGAAATCCTACGTGGTCACAGGGAGAACGTACAAATTCCGTACAGACGGCACCCATAGTCAGGATCGAACCTGTAGGCATTTTATTGTCATGTGTCCTGAAATGGAACAATGATATTATTACTTGCAGCAACACAACAGCGATGTAAACTTAGTACTCGGTAATAATACTCTTTGGTTATAGGGGTTGTAGGGCAGAAGCTTCTCCTGAACCCGGGTCGTTCAGTTTTCAGGCTTCTTGTCAAATCATGAAGGGTTAGCCTGTACACTGGTCTGCATGGACTCGGTGCGTCTGTTTCCATGATATGTCTCTAAACAAATCCGAACTAAACTAAACTGAACTGAACTAAAGGATTTCTTTGCTGTTAGATTATACCTTATTTGTGTGCAATGTGTTATTGACACAAGACACAAGAATTTAAAAAAAATTATGGTCTGTTCCTTCATTTCTTCGCTGCAATTTGATAATCCATCCATTGAATTGGATTGCACACTGGCGCAGCTCGTCGGGATGCTGCCTCACAGCGCCAGAGACCCGGTTTGATCCTGACCTCGGGTGCTGTGTGTGTGTGTGGAGTTTGCACGTTCTCCCTGTGATCGTATGGGTTTCCTCCAGGTGCTCCACTTTCCTCCCACATCCCAAAGACGTGCGGGTTTGTGAGTGCGTTAGCCCTCTGTAAATTGTCTGCAGTGTGTAGGGAGTGGATGAGGAAGTGGCGTAACACTGAACTAATGTGAATGGGTGATCGATGGTCGGCGTGGACCTGATGGGCTGAAGGACCAGTTTCCGCACTGTAGTTTCAAACTAACAAAACAGGAGGAGTCTAATCATACCTTCAGACACGTTTTGTCGCAACGTGAACTCTAGGTAGCACTCATACTCCATAACAAAAGTCCCCCCACCTAACAAAAACACGTTGATCTCAGTTTCAATTTCGCTCAAGAGATCACGACTCGGGCTGAAGAATAACGTCCACCTTGAATTCCAACCCCCCTCCAAGTAAGGATGACATCCCAGTAAAAATGTACTGA
The DNA here is from genome assembly GCA_963514005.1 of Raja brachyura. The sequence goes on from OY740811.1 coordinate 30,494,605, forward strand.
CTATTCTGCATGGAAGTCCAAAATTAATTGATTATCCAAAACTTCTAACCATTTCATCATCTAGCAAATTCTCTTTCCTGGAACCAAAGCACATGACTTCACAATTTTATGGCTTTGAACCACTTTCGGCACCATTTTAATCATTGATTTAATATATCTGTGTCCTTTTGTAACATTCTGTTCCATCCAAGCCTTCACTGTCAAGCCAGCTGGCTGTCTTCACAAATTCTGCTCTTCAACTCTGTATCCCTTCACAACGCATAAATATGACAGAAAGTTGAAATACCAATCTGAGTTCCACAGATATGAATCATACTTGGTCAACGACTTTGATTTGGGAATAACAACATTTAAAAAAACCCCACTCGGATAGGTGCATGGATTGGAAAAGCTCAGAGGAACATGGGCCAAATGCAGGCAAAATGGGACTAGCTTAGATACGTCCATCAGTTCTTGGAAGCAGAATTGGGCCATTCAGCCCATCAGGTCTACTCTGCCATTCAATCATGACTGATCTATCTTTCTCTCTCTCAAGCTCATTCTCCTGCCTTCGCCCCATAACCCCCCATACTTCCCTTTCTCAGGTACCAATCTAATTCCTTTCAAAACAATTCCTCTTGACTTAGTTGGAAAGAGATTCCATATCTTAACCACCCTCTCTATATAGACTGTTTCCCTAATATTTAAAATTCTTCTTCTGATAAGTTAGTTCCCTCCTGCCAATGATACTCAATGATTTAATTAGGGTTTCGGCCCGAAACGTTGCCTATTTCCTTATATATCCATAGATGCTGCCGCACCCGCTGAGTTTCTCCAGCACTTTTGTCTACCTTCGACTTTCCAGCATCTGCAGTTCCTTCTTGGACATATAATTATACTTTATTGTCACGTGTACCTAGCTAGGGACAGTGAAATTCAATCCGGTAAAATCATACAGCGGACCTCACCTGGGCAGTACACAGTGACACGCCACATTTCTGGTACCGTCAAAGTTACAAAAGTTAAGGGTCTCGACCCGAAACGTCACCCATTCCTTCACTCCAGAGATGCTGCCTGCCCCGCTCAGTAACTCCAGCATTTTGTATCTATCTTCAACAAACAGTCTTATCTTCTTGCATCGGTGAAGCAGGCCTGTTGCCGCACAAGGCTGAGCTGACCCACCCGCTGGGCCCCGTACACTCTCGGAGCCCACCCCCTGCCGCGTTGCTCTCGTTGGCTGCGACAATCTTGTCGACGTTGTATTACTGCTCACTGTGTTTCAAACATCTGAAAGACATCCCAAAACCTTCCCAGTAACTGGTGGGCCGGAAGGGATTGCTAGATAGTTTAAAAGTGACATTCATACAGATTGCTGCCCTCTGATAGTCTTGGGATATTTGTAGGAGTTCATGTTGAGGTTCATTTGAAATGCCCACAGTGAGGAGCTCACTCCCACAGACAAAGAATATTGGCTTGGGCATGATCCAAGTAAGTGGTTGGTGCCTGTGAAACGTAGCAGTTAGTGCCTCAAAATGAAGTCAATGGAAGAGGAGGTTGAAATGGAAGGGGAGAGGTCAACTAAATAAAGAAGTCCAAACGATTCAATGGAGTACAGATATTACTGAACACATTGAGGTGACTATTTTTTGGTGCAGTGTTTTATGGGTGTAAATGAATACAGTGCTATGTTTAAATATTTGGTTTAATGCTGTGTGCATGCTACATATTCAATTTGTGGAAGAGAATTTCTAACTTCACCACCCATTGTGGTAGATTTTCCCCCAATTTTTTAAAACTACTTTCTTACCAAAGATCCTGTAGCAAGCAAGATAGACCACTCCTGCTAAATGTAATGGGCTGACGTGTAGTACGCAACGGAGCGGAACGTGGGCCTTTTTTTCATCCATTTCAGGAACCCGCCCTGACCCGCAGTGTAATCAACACTGTGGGGGAATAAATAGAAACATAGACATAGAAACATAGAAAATAGGTGCAGGAGTAGGCCATTCGGCCTTTCGAGCCTGCACCGCCATTCAATATGATCATGGCTGATCATCCAACTCAGTATCCTATACCTGCCTTCTCTCCATACCCTCTGATCTCTTTAGCCATATCTAACTCCCTCTTAAATATAACCAATAAACTGGCCTCAACTACCTTCTGTGGCAGAGAATTCCACAGATTCACCACTCTCTATAAGGTCCTCCCCCTTATCCTTAAACTGTGACCCCTTGTTCTGGACTTCCCCAACATCGAGAACAATCTTCCTGCATCTAGCCTGTCCAACCCCTTAAGAATTTTGTAAGTCTATAAAATCCCCCTTCAATCTTCTAAATCCCAGCGAGCACAAGCCGAGTCTATCCAGTCTTTCTTCATATGGAAGTCCTGCCATCCTAGGAATCAGTCTGGTGAACCTTCTCTGTACTCCCTCTATGGCAAGAATGTCTTTCCTCAGATTAGGAGAATCTAATCTGAGGAAAGACTGTAAGTCTTCTCATCCAAAACTGTACGCAATACTCCAGGTGTGGCCTCACCAAGACCCTGTACAACTGCAGTAGAACCTCCCTGCTCTTGTACTCAAATCCTTTTGCTATGAATGCTAACATACCATTCGCTTTCTTCACTGCCTGCTGCACCTGCATGCCTACTTTCAATGACTGGACTACCATGACACCCAGGTCTTGTTGCATCTCCCCTTTTCCTAATCGGCCACAATTCAGATAATAGTCTACTTTTCTGTTTTTGCCACCAAAGTGGATAACCTCACATTTATCCACATTATACTGCATCTGCCAGGGATTTGCCCACTCACCCAACCTATCCAAGTCACCTTACAGCCTCCTAGCATCCTCCTCACGGCTAACACTGCTCCCCAGCTTTGTGTCATCCGCAAACGTGGAGATGTTGCAATCAATTCCCTATCCAGATCGTAATATATTGTAAATAGCTGGGGTCCCAGCACTGAGCCTTGCGGTACCCCACTAGTCATTGCCTGCCATTCTGAAAATGACCCGTTTACTCCTACTCTTTGCTGCCTGTCTGCCAGCCAGTTCTCTATCCACATCAATACTGAACCCCCAATACCGTGTGCTTTAACTTTGTATACTAATCTCTTATGTGGGACCTTGTCAAAAGCCTTTTGAAAGTCCAGATATAACACATCCACAGGTTCTCCCTTATACACTCTACTAGTTACATCCTCGTAAAGATTCGTCAGACATGATTTACCTTTCGTAAATCCATGCGGACTTTGTCCAATGATTTCACCACTTTCCAAATGTGCTGCTATCCCATCTTTAATAACTGACCCTAGCATTTTCCCCACTCCCGATGTTAGACTAACTGGTCTGTAATTCCCTGTTTTCTCCCTCCCTCCCTTTTTAAAAAGTGGGAAGTCTGAAGAAGGGTTTCGGCCCGAAACTTTGCCTATTTCCTTCGCTCCATAGATGCTGCTGCACCCGCTGAGTTTCTCCAGCACTTTTGTCTACCTTCCTTTGTGCAGTCTTCTGATTAATTGGAAAACAATGGAACAACATTTAAACCCATTAGCTACATGCATGGGTATCTTCAGTCTTCGGCTCGTTGTGGGAACACTAACACCTTACCATGGGAATACTCCAGTCACAGCTGGCTGGAATGCCAGTGATACTGCATTGAGATGGAGACACAAGCAACAGCAGATGCTGGAATGTCGAGTAAAACACCAAGTGCTGGAGGAACGCAGCAGGTCATACACAAGATGTGAAGGATGAAGGGTCCTGATCCGAATCATCACTAACCCATTCCCTCCACACACATGCTGCCTGACCCGTTGAGTTACTCCACCACTTTGCATTTTGCAGTGTGTAGATATATGCATTTGGTTTCTGTGCTCCACGATTGTCTTGCTGATCTGCGTACTGGATAAAGATTTTGAAACATGGCTCACTTTATTCCCTGGAAAGTGTCATGAGTCAAGAGCGTTTTACTGCCATATGTCCCGAAATGGAACAATGACGTTCTTACTTGCTTTGACATTAATTGAAAGGTTTGGTTTCAATTTCCTCCATAGTCTGGGCACTCAAGACATTCTGGCTGTGATGAATCCACTAAAATGATGGGGAAAATTGACAAAAAGGATTGACTGAAGAAATCGCAACCACTGTTGATTATGGCCTTGCCGCTATTTTCGCAGCGGTATGTAAGCAAAAAGGATTTTGAACAGCTACAGAAATATCTTCACATGAATAATTGATCAAAATTACATCAAGGACCAGGAATACATGGGTGGTGAATTGGCCATGCATCACCAGCCATATGTTTTACACATGACAACTGTCCCTAATTAATAGTTGTTTAAGCTCTCTTTCCTTTTTAAAGTGTCAGTTCTGTGGGTGGCACGGTGGTGCAGCGGTAGAGCTACTGCCTTACAGCACCAAAGAGCCAGGTTTGATCCTGACTACGACTGCTGTCTGCCTGGAGTATGTACATTCTCCCTGTGACCCTGTCGTTTTCTCCGGGTGCTCTAATTTCCTCCCACATTCCAAAGAATTTGGCTTCTGTAAGTGTAGGATAGAACTAGTGTACGGGTGATCGCTGGTCGGCGTGGACTCGGTGGGCTGAAGGGCCTGTTTCCATGCTGTCTCTCTAAATTAAAATAAACTAAACTAAGCTCTCACTGGACTAGGGGCTCCTCGGTCAACATGGGCCCATTGAATTGGTCATCGTTTCAGGGCTAATCACATGTTTGAAAGGATCAGCAGAATTCTTTGAGGTTGGAAGACATCACATTCAAATCCAACTTTGCCAGCCTCTACTTCCTGACAAGATTACGGAGAGCCAGTATGTCAAAGAGGACTCTCTCTAACTTCTACAGGTTCACAGTGGAGGGCATGCTGACCGGTTGCATCGTGGCTTGGTTTGGCAACTTGAGCGGAAAATAATGCAGAAAGTTGTGACCACTCCATGTGTGCCCAGTCCATCATTGGCTCTGACCTCCCCACCATCGAGGGGATCTATCGCAGTCACTGCCTTAAAAAGGCTGCCAACATCATCAAGGACCCACACCATCCTGGCCACACACTCATCTCTCCGCTGCCATCAGGTGGAAGGTACAGGAGCCTGAAATCTGGTACATCCAGGTTCAGGAACAGCATCTTCCCCACAGCCATCAGGCTATTAAACTCGCCATCAAACAGACTCTGAACTATAACAGCCTATTGCACTTTATCTGTTTATTTATGTGTATCTATATATGGTCTATGCTATACAGACACACTGAACTGTTCTGTATTCATGCTTACAATACTCTGTTGTGCTGCACATCTGGGACACATGACAATAAACTCTCTCTCTTGACTCTTGACTCAAATGCACTGCTCAACACTTTGTGCCTCCCTGACCACATTGTCTGCATATTCCCCTTAATAAAGCTCATAGAACATAGAACAGTACACCACAGGAACAGGAACTGTTTCGTTTTGTTTACAGATTAGTTAGTTTAGAGACACAGCGCGGAAACAGGCCTTTGGCCCACCGGGTCCACGCTGACCAGCGAACCCCGCACATTAACACTATCCCACACACATTTGGGACAATTGTTACATTTACCAAGCCAATTAACCTACAAACCTGCATGTCTGTGGGGACGTTCTTGCCACCGAAGTGGATCACCTCACATTTATCCACATTATAGGTGATGGAACGCAGGTCATCCAGCTGCTGCTCCAGTTCCCTAACTAACGTATCCAAACATCCTGCCTGTCTGACTGCCTGCCTGCTTGTGTGCACGTGTGCGTATATGTGTATATGTGTGTGTGTGTGTGCCCGTGTACGTTATATGTATATACGTTTGTGTGTGAGTGTGCTCGTGTATGTGCTTGTGTTTGTGTGAGAATGGTTATGTAGGGAGAATATCACGGGTTATTGATAGGGGATGATCAGCCATGATCACAATGAATGACCTCCTCCTGAACCTGTTTTCTATGTTTCTATGTTTCTAAGACAAACTTGCAGGATTCCTTTAACTAACATTGGCAACATGATAACAACACAATTGAATTGAATTTCACTGTGCTCCTTTAATTAAAGATAATGCAGATGTTTAGAATGTCAGGGTTCAGCTGTCTGGTCTTGGCTTGATACCAACACATGATGAGAATTGGCTTGGGATGGCCGTCTGCAGGCGATGTGTGACAGAGACACTACTCGCATCATCAATGGGCTGGTTAATTGGATTGCAGCTCGGCACCGCTTCACAATGGTGCCAATCACTCAAGGAAATCAGACGTCAGGCCTCTTATTGTGCAGCTGCAAATTGGATTTACACCCCTGGACAAGCCTGATCCATGCAGCCATTCACAGAGACACGTAGTGCCCGGGGAGAACATTGAACAATTTTACATCAAAAGATGGGAAGCTTACCATGGGTCAACGTGAGGATGGTTCCCTCAGGCACACAAATGGATACTGTTAACTTAAGTGAATATTGGTTCATAAATTGGAGCTGTCATCGAGTCATACGGCATGGAAACAGGCCCTTTGGTCCAATGCACCCACACTGACCAACTTGCCCCATCTACATTAGTCCCACCTTCAAGTGTTTGCCCATGATAGACAAAAGTGCTGGAGTAACTCAGCGGGTGCAGCAGCATCTATGGAGCGAAGGAAACAGGCAACGTTTCGGGCCGAAACCCTTGGGTTTCGGGCCGAAACGTTGCCTATTTCCGAAGCATTTCGGCCCGAAACGTTGCCCATTTCCTTCACTCCATAGATGCTGCTGCACGCGCTGAGTTTCTCCAGCACTTTTGTCTACCTTCGATTTTCCAGCATCTGCAGTTCCTTCTTAAACACATGCGTTTGGCCCATATTCCTCTAAACACATCCTATTCATATGCAAATGTTCTTTAAACGTTGCAATAAGCAGTTGGCAAAACACACACACTTCTCATTACTTAATTATATGATTTAATCCCCGTAACAAATGTTCTTGGTAACTTCTTACATATGACCTATGTTTGGACAGGTCCATGGATAGGAAAGGTTTAGATAAATCTGGGCCAAACGCAGATAAATGGGACTAACTTAGATGGGACATCTTGGCCAGCATGGACCAGTTTGCCCAAAGGGCCTGTTTCTGTGCTGTATGGCTCTATGAACCTCTATGTACGTAACACAACCAGTTCCCAAGCAGCCAAATTCTCCTCGCCAGTTTACTTGCGATTTATGAGTGTTTGATGTATATGTTTTTGAAATAATGCCCTTGATCCTTTAATACCAACATTTGATATTCACACTGGTATTTTTGGAATAACACGCTCAAATTTACTGCAGACAGCATAGCCGTGCAGGTAGACAAAATTGCTGGAGAAACTCAGCGGGTGCGGCAGCATCTATGGAGCGAAGGAAATAGGCAACGTTTCTGGCCGAAACCCTTCTTCAGACTGATGGGCGACCTTCGGTTTTCCAGCATCTGCAGTTCCTTCTTGAGCGTAGTCGTGTATATGTTTAAGTTACACAGTTTTGAATTATGCGCTGCTTCAAGCACGTAACCCCCCCCCCCCCCCCCCCCGTGCAAAACGCAAGATGCCTGATGTCATCCTTACAGGTGGAGGCACAAGAAACTGCAGACGCTGGAATCTTGAACAAAACACAAAGTGCTGGAGTAGCTCAGCGTTTCAGGCAGCATTTGTGGAAAGATAGACATAGAAAATAGGTGCAGGAGTAGGCCATTCGGCCCTTCGAGCCTGCACCGCCATTCAATATGATCATGGCTGATCATCCAACTCAGTATCCCATACCTGCCTTCTCTCCATACCCCCTGATCCCCTTAGCCACAAGGGCCACATCTAACTCCCTCTTAAATATAGCCAATGAACTGGCCTCAACTACCTTCTGTGGCAGAGAATTCCAGAGAATCACCACTCTCTGTGTAAAAAATGATTTTCTCATCTCGGTCCTAAAAGACTTCCCCCTTATCCTTAAACTGTGACCCCTTGTTCTGGACTTCCCCAACATCGGGAACAATTTTCCTGCATCAAGCCTATCCAACCCCTTAAGAATTTTGTAGGTTTCTATGAGATCCCCCCTCAATCTCCTAAATTCTAGCGAGTACAAGCTGACTCTATCCAGTCTTTCTTCATATGAAAGTCCTGACATCCCAGGAATCAGTCTGGGGGGAATGGACAGGCGATGTTTTGGGTTGGGACCCTACTTCAGACAGTCCTTTCATTCATTATCCTGAATAGATTCCTCCTTTATATAAAACTGCACTCAATCTCTTTGCTTAGCGCTGCTGTTGTTACTCGTGTCCTCGTATCCAGATCAATAGATTTCATTTAAAATTCATAAAATAATTCATCTTCGAATCTCCCTTTAATCTGGCTTCATCTTATTTCTGTGAATCAGGTGCTGTTTACACCCCTGCCACCATCTACTTTTGTGTAAGTAAAGCTGCTCATTCGTGTCTTCGATGAGGCAGGTGGGCTGTGCTAGACTGAGAAACAACACTAAAGATCATGACAGGAGACAAACAATGGCCCACATTTAAATAATTCATATACGGTTTGCTTGAAGGCACAAAACACAATTGGAAATGTGATCCAACCATAGATTGCAGAAGGAGACGTTGAAGATAGCATTCAGGAAGAGGCTTGTAAACGTGGCAGTAAAAGCAATACGCCTCTGGATTGGAAGCAGATTAGAATTCGATTAAAAAAACAAGAAATTAATAAAGAAAAGGTAGATAGAAAATGGGAATAAACTTGTGAAAAATGGAACAATATATTGCAAGCCAATATATGGTGGTTTGAGTGTTAACTTTGTGAACGCTGCCTGACCTGCAGAGTTATTTCAGCACTTAATAGATTGCAAGCATCATGTAAAAAAGGTTTAAAAAAAACGGGAAGGCAAATGTGGATCCGTTACAGATAGAGACGGGGGAAGTTATACCAATTTATTCCATTCATTTCCTGTCCCTCTATGATTATAGATTGGGTAATTTCCCATTTCAGTTGTGCTGTAGAAACACAAACACTAAAATTGCCCCTAGTGTGTGGGGAGTGAATGAGAAAGTGAGTTAACTAGGGCAGATGGGTGACCGATAGTCAGCTTGGGCCGAAAGCCCTGTTTCCAAGCTGTATCTCTAAAAACGAGAGAAAAACTACAAGATAGACTGCACCCGCTGACTTCCTCCAGCGATTGTGTTTTAATCACGTTCTCTTTTCATAATTTTAATGGGGAAAAGAAAATGTCACCCTTTTCAATCTTATAAACAACTGAAAAAGCAACATGGCAGGGTGGTATGTGTAAGACATCCAGATCCATGTGTAGAAACAAGGAACTGCAGATGCTGGTTTATACCAAAGATAGACACAAAGTGCTGGAGTAATATAGCGGGTCAGGCAGCGTCACTGGAGACATAGGATGGGTGATGTTTCGGGTCGGGCCGGGTCGGTAGAAGGGCCCTGACCAGAAACGTCACTCATCTCTTGTCTTCAGGGATGCTGTTAGATCCATGTGTACTGATGTGACAGAATTTAGTTTTCAATCTCACAGCTTTGAGTCAGCAGGAATCAAGTGTGAACAAGTAGCTGGGTGTAAAATGCTGATTCGTTTTTCCATCCGAAGGAAATAATTAATCCACCAAGAGTACGTGTAGCCTAATCGGTGATCCCCACTGGAGCTGGCAGGAAGAAAGCATTGAGACTACAACTCGTGGGGTTTGTTGATTTTGTGTGTTGGTAACACGGACGTACACGAGAAGCCTCTGCTGGGACTTCCCAAACCAGCAAGGCAACTTGCATTCAAAATGATTACCTTTCAACTCTTTAAATAGGTACACAAGCGCAGGAAGCTGCGGTCAAACTCATTCAGACCGATGCCCACATGGATATATATGTGTCCATATATTGTCAAGTACACATGGACATTTGTACTGGCAGATCCACCCACAGTATCGCTGGGCTTCCACAATAAATGCTTTATCTATCCACCTGTTACAGAAGCCTTGATAAGTGAGTGGGAGATCCCGCGATGCGGTATTACCCTACAGGAGGTATTAAGTGGTCTGTCCTTATGATCTAATACCTTGGGCATCTAATACCTAGGTGGGGTTCCATCTCAAAATGTGGCATCAACCACTTGGGTTGAAGGAAGGAACTACGGATGCTGGTTTAAACCGAAGATAGACACAAAATGCTGGGAGCAACACAGCAGGACAGGACATAGAAGGAATAGGTGACGTTTTGGTTCGAGACACTAGTTCAGACTGTCTGAAGAAGGGTCGCGACCCGAAACATCACCCATTCCATCAACCGCTTGGGTCTGAGATGAGAAGACATTTCTTCACCCAGAGGGAAGTGAGCCTTTGGCATGGTGTTTTTCAGAGAACTGTGGGGAGTTTTAGTTTAGTTTAGTTTAATTCAGATACACTGCAGAAACAGGCCCTTCGGCCCACCGTGTTCACGCCAGCAGCGATCATCTGTACACTAGTTTATGTCCTGCACATTAGGGGCAAGTTACAGAAGCAAATTAACCTACACACCTGCATGTCTTTGGAGTGTGGGAGGAAACTGTAGCACCCAGTGTAAGCCCACGCAGTCACAGGGAGAACGTACAAATTCCATACAGACAGTACCCGTAGTCAGGATTGAACCCAAATCTCTGGCGCTGTAAGGCAGCAAATCTACTGCTGTGCCACCCAATCATATATTCAAAGCAGAGATGATATTAAAAGATATTAAGGTAAGGGTTGGGGGTATGAGGAAATTCAAAGGGTGCGTTGCATTAGAGGAAGATTAAGCTAAAGAAGGAGAAACTTATGAGCTGACTGGTTATTTGTAAGGATCCTGAGGGAAACAGAGAAAATGATTACATTTCGTACTTCAGTTAAGAAGTGGTGTATGCAGGATGACTGGAGAGTGGCCAATTTCATATCAATTTTTACAAAGGTGACACAGCTAACCAAGTAACTTGAGATTTAATTCAACATTCATGGTATTGAAAACAGTACAGTCCTTAATTAAAAATGAAATTACTAACAGATGAAAAGAAAATGATTAGAAGTAACCAATTTCGAAAAAACGATAGTGCTTCATCAACATGAAGTTCGATAAACACGATTCCACTGGTGGAGCTGGAAATTCAACGTGTGAATTTACAGAAAGCCTTTAAAAATGAAGCTCCGCTAGTCAACAGGCCTGTGCATCGGAAATGCCAATTACAAAGAGATTTATTAGACAATAGACAATAGACAATAGATGCAGGAGTAGGCCATTTGGTCCTTCGAGCCAGCACCGCCATTCAATGTGATCATGGCTGATCATCCCCAATCAGTACCCCGTTCCTGCCTTCTCCTCAAATCCCCTGACTCCACTATCTTTAAGAGCCCTATCTAGCTCTTTCTTGAAAGTATCCAGAGAACCGGCCTCCACCTCCCTCTGAGGCAGAGAATTCCACAGACTCACCACTCTCTGCATGAAAAAGTGTCTCCTCATCTCCATTCTAAATGGCTTACTCCTTATTCTTAAACTGTGTGGCCCCTGGTTCTGGACTCCCCCAACATTAGGAACATGTTTCCTGCCTCAAGCGTGTCCAAGCCCCTAACAACGTTATTGAGATTACTAAACTAGCAGTAAATCCTCGATATAACTATAACCATAACTGGGCTGCTGCCTCACATCGCCAGAGGCCCGAGTTTAAAACTAACTAGGGGCAGAGTTAGTACGTTCTCCCCGTCACCGCGCGGGTTTTCTCCAGGTATTCCGTGTCCCACATTCCTAAAACGTGCAGTAATTTGTAAGTTAATAGGGCGCTGTACATTGGCCGTAGTGTGTAAGGCGTAATGTGGATGGGAAAGTGGGAAACCATAGAACTTATGTAAACGGGTGATCGATGGTTGGCGTCGACTCGGTGGGGCAAAAGGCCTGTTTCCCTGCTGTATCTCTAAGCTAAAGGGATTGTTGCAGACTGAAGGACAACCAAGTAAGAAAATAATACTCTGGAAAGGATTACTGAGATAGGTAAATGATAAAAAGAGATGAAAAGAGGAATAAAAATACCCCATATTTTTAAATTCAACTAAGAGTTGAAGTTAAAACAAACGGCAGCATAAAATGGACGTTAATGGCTGGTTGCTATTGGTGTTTTCATTGCTGTATATAGTTCACAATAGGTAAGACACAGATAGTTAAGTCACCATAACTAGAGTAATATAAAGAAGTGTCATTAGTTTAGTTGAGATCAAAGAGAAAAAAGTAGAATATTAATAATCTGGAAATGATTCCAAATTATAATAAAAGGACATTGATATATATTAATAATAATGACGGCAGCCAGTTAATGAAGAGAAGTGAGAACACTTCATAAATTGTCCATGACTCATTAACCAATAGATTAGTTGCTAGGCACCGATTACCTGGTCAATGAGGTGAACATGTTTACCTGGTCAGCAAAACAACTGTTTAAAAACCAGAGTGGAATCCGGCTGGAATAGACACAAGATGCTCATCCGCCAGCCTTGCTGACTCAACCTAGTTGCAGCCAAGGTAAGCACCACCTTTAGATTATTAATATCGAGGATATCTCCTCAATATCCCGCAGCTCTGCTCCTGCTCCCCCTTCCCCCATTCGAAACAAGGACAGAGTCCCCCTTGTCCTCACCATCCACCCCATCGCATACAGCACATAATCCTCCAACATTTTCGCCACCTCCAATGGGATCCCACTACTGGCCACATCTTCCAACCTCCACCCCTTTCTGCTTTCTGCAGAGACCGTTCCCGCTGCAACTCCCGGGTCAACTCGTTCCTTCCCACTCAAACCACCCCCTGCCCAGGTACTTTCCCGTGCAACCGCAGTAGATGCAACACCTGTCCCTTTACCTCCCCCCTCTACTCCATCCAAGGACCCCAACAGTCTTTCCAGGTGAGGCAGAGATTCACTTGCACCTCCTCCAACCTCATCTACTGTATCCGCTGTTCCAGGTGTCAACTCCTGTACATCGGAGAGACCAAGCGCAGGCTCGGCGATCGTTTCGCTGAACACCTCCGCTCAGTCCACCTTAACCTACCTGATCTCCCGGTTGCTCAGCACTTTAACCCCCAACTCCCATTCCCAATCTGACGTTTATGTCCTGGGCCTCCTCCATTGTCAGAGTGAGGCGCAGTGCAAATTGGAGGAACAGCACCTCATATTTTGCTTAGGTAGCTGTTCATACCAGCGGTACGAACATTGACTTCTCTAACTTCAAATAGCCCTTGCTTTCCCTCTCTCTCCATCCCCTCTCCCTTCCCAGTTCTCCCACCAGTCTTACTGTCTCCGACTACATTCTATCTCTGTCCCGCCCACTCCCCTGACATCAGTCTGAAGAAGGGACCCGGCCCGAAATGTCACCCATTCCTTCCCTCCAGAGATGCTGCTTGTCCCGCTGAGTTACTCCTGCATTTTGTGTCTGCCTTCAATTTAAACCAGCATCTGCAGTTCTTTCTTACACCTTTAGATTAATGAACCGTCAAGACACACTTTTCCAGAATTTGCTTGAATAACAATGGTGAGTTTAACACATACAGCGCTGCTAAATAATGTATTGCAGCCCGGAAGAAATGCACTGGGAATTACATATCCTGGCAAGTAATGTGTTAAAGTTCTCTCAAAGTTCGTCTCTGTCTTTTATCTCTCTCTTGTCATCCAAAATTTATCTCCTCTGCTTTCTGACCCACGGTTTACTGTGGTGTTCTTTTGATTCATTCCTCTGCTTCTTCTCTATCCTTCAATTTCCTTTGATTATGAGACAGATTGTTAGTCACTGCGGTACCTATTGATCTTTTTTTGTGTTGTTAAGAATGTGCTTTTCCAGATATTTATGGGGATAAAATGATCAGAAGGGAAATATCCAAGTAAATTCTAGCCCACTGCATTACCTTCTCAACACCAGAAGCCCGGATCAGTTTGCATTCATTCTTGCACTTTGTTTTTGGTTATGCTTTTCATGAGGTCTATTTTCCTCAGTCACAGTTAGTCCTTAACGTTGACCTTCTTGCTCCGTCTTCAACAGGGCTGCGCTTTGCTTTAAACATGACAGGGCCACGTTTGTTATTTGCGTCTGCTTCAATTGCAGCAGCTTAAACCCTGAAACCTCCTGCAAACATGCTGCTCTCTGCGTATTTGGCAGGATAAGGATTTCCTGCAATCAAGCTGTACACAATATATGCAAGATCTTTCTTCCTGAAAACGTTGACTCCTGTTGAGGAGTGGCTGTGATTGGTAGCACCTTTTGTCCCATACCCAGGATTTGCTTGATGCCTGATCCTGACCTTTAATCCTGGAGCTGGGATGGAGACATCTCCATCTCCATCAAGGTTCAGATACCAAGGCTGAACTTCCCCCCAATGGTCAAGTATGTCCCTTCTGGATGATCAGGAACAAGACTCCATGCAAAGAAGCTCTTGGTGCTGGAATAACTCAGCGGGTCAGTCAGTCAACATCTCTGGAGAACATAGAAAAATTACATTTAGGGTCAGGGCCAGTCTGAAGAAGGGTCTCCAACCAAAACATCACCTATCCATGTCCTCCAGAGATGCTGCCTGACCTGCTGAGTTACTCCAGCACTTTGTGTCTTTTTTTGTAAACCATCATCTGCTGTTCCTTGTGTCTCCAAGAATCCAAACAGATGTATTTGTCAATTTCAGCTGGGGTGTCACGATGGACATGCTGGCTTGATCAACTAATGTGGGCAAAGTGGCATTCACAACAATCGCCCATCAGATAGCCACAGCAGCTTGATGTTCTTGGGCTTCAATTAGAAGGTTGTGTTCCAGTAATACTATTGTGTAAAGTGACTAACAGAAAAGCTTTGAAGATGGACGCAAAATGCTGCGGTAATTCAGTGGGACAAGCAGCATCTTTGGAGAGAAGGAATTACTGATGTTTCGGATCGAGATCCTTCTTCAGACTGAAGACTTGATGGGTGTCAGGGGTTATGGGGAGAAGGCAGGGGAATGGGGTTAGGAAGGAGAGATAGATCAGCCGGAATAGACTTGATGGGCCAAATGGTCTAATTCTGCTCCTATCACTGATGACATTATGACCCGAAAAGTCACCCATTCCTCCTCTCCAGAGATGCTGCCTGTTCTGCTGAGTTACCCCAGTCAATCTTTGGTGTAAACCAGCATCTGCAGTTCCATCTTACATAACGGAAAGCTTCTAGGTTTTTTTCACTGGTATCTTTTTTAATTTAAGATGGAAAAGGTAATTGAAATATCCAACAACTAGGATGGAATTTCGTTAATTTAATTTCAGAGCGTCAACATTATATTACAAAATTCTACTAAATCTGAATGCAAATTGAGTGCAATTAAGATCACCAAGGCAACAGTTGTTAAAATTGTGCTTCCGAATCTCGGTCTTTATATTTGTTTGTTGTGGGGGCTGCAGGAATGGGTAGCAGGCACAGTATTGACTTGAATCATGATGATATAATGCCAAGGGTTTCCTGCAAAACTATTAAACAAATATCATTTCAAATGTTGTTGGGTGTAGGATTATGAAGGGTTAGCTATTGGAGGCGTTTAAACTATTAAAGACATTTGATCAAATAGATGTATTCCTTGGAGCACAGGAGGCTGAGGAGTGATCTAATAGAGATGTATAAAATCATGAGGGAAATAGATAGGATGAATGCATGGTAGACAAAAGTGCTGGAGAAACTGAGCGGGTGCAGCAGAATCTAAGGAGCGAAGGAAATAGGCAACGTTTCGGGCCGAAACCCTTCTTCAGACTCCAAAGGTAGACAAAAGTGCTGGAGAAACTCAGCGGGTGCAGCAGCATCTAAGGAGCGAAGGAAATAGGCAACGTCTGAAGAAAGGTTTTGGCCCGAAATGTTGCCTATTTCCTTCGGTCCATAGATACTGCTGCACCCGCTGAGTTTCTCCAGCACTTTTGTCTACCTTCATTTTTCCAGCATCTGCAGTTCCTTCTTAAACAATAGGATGAATGCATAGTCTTTTACCCCCAGGGCAGGGGAATCAGGAACCAGGGGATACAGGTTTAAGGTGAGAGGGGGGGGAATTTAACCTGAGGGGCAACATTTTCACACAGTGGGTGGTGGGCATACGGAACGAGCTGCCAGAGGAAGTATGCAGGAAGGAACTGCAGATGCTGGTTTAAACCGAAGATAGGCACAAAAATCTGGAGTAGCTCAGTGGGACAGGCAGTTTATCTGGAGGGAAGGAATGGGCAACATTTTGGGATGGGACCCTTCTTCAGACTTTGAGGGTCCCATCCTTCTCTCCAGAGTTGCTGCCTGTCCCGATGAGTTACTCCAGCTTTTTGAGGAAGACACTTGGACAGGTACATGATCGAAAAGGTTTAGAAAGGCAGCGGTACAGATAGATAAAGTGATTACGAAGGTATTTTTGTCTTCATTAGCCAGGACATGGATAGGAGATTATGGGCAACTGTATAGAACATCAGTTTTTCCACATCTGGAATACAGTGTGCAGTTTTGGTCTCCATGTTTAATTGTCATGTGTACCAAGGTACAATGAAAAGCTTTTGTTGCATGTTATCAAGTCAGTGAAAAGATTATACATGATTACAATCAAGCCGTCCACAGTGTACAGATAAAGGCAAAGGGTACAACATTTAGTGCAAGATAAAGTCTCATAAATTCCGATTAGAGATAGTTCATAGGTCTCCAATGAGGTAGATTGGAAGTCAGGAATGCAGGTGACAGAATGGTTCAGTTACCTGATAACAGCTGGGTAGAAACTGAATCTGGAGGTGAACGTTTTCATATTTTTGTACCTCTTGTCCGATAGGAGAGGGGAAGAGAGGGAGTGGTCGAGGTGAGACTGGTCCTTGATTATGTTGGTGGCCTTGCTGAAGCAGCGTGGTGTAGATGGGAGTCAATGGAAGGGAGGTTGGTTTGCTTGAGGGTCTGGGCTGTGTCCACAACTCTCTGCAATGGAGTGGGAAGGAAAGAAAACTCGCCAGGATGTTTCGGGGTGGGAATGGCTAGGCAACGATTCGGGTCATGGCCCTTCTTCAAACTGAGGACCCTGCACAATCCTTGCCTGTCCATTCCCTCCGCAAATGCTGCTGATCCGCTGAGTGCCTCCAACACTTTGTGTTTTCTCAAGATTCCAGCATCTGCAGTTTCTTGTGGCTTCGTCAGGAATGTTGCCTGGGATGGGGCATTCAGCTATGAGGGGAGAACAGACAGACCGGGTTTGTTTTACATGAGGACGATTGAGGATGGAGGCACACAAAATTAAGAGGGGAAAACTTAGGGAAGATAGCAACTTTTTTTCCCCTGGTGAGGAAAAGCCAAGGTGTGTATAAACCACTGGGCATAGGATTAATTTAGGGAATTTAAAGGGGTTTTGAGGAATAACTTTTTCTTCATCCAGTGAATGGGTGAAATTTGGGAGCCACTTGATGTTGGAGGTAGAGACTTTCTTAATATTTAAGAAGTATTTACATGATTACATGCCATACAGGGCCGAATACTGAAAAATGGGGGCTAGAACAGATAGGAACCTAATGGGCAACATGGGCATGGTAGGCCAGGGGATCTGTTTCCATGCTTATGAGTCCATGATTCTATGACTAACACGGCATTCTCAAGCAAAGGCAGCAAACAGAGTTGAGATCCAGATCAACAGCAATCTAATTACTCAACAGAATAGCCTGAAGGAATTGAAAGGTTCGCTACTGAAACTAATGTTCACGATAAAATAAAGGAGAAAATTAAATGTTCTCTCAGTTATCTCAATCAATAATACAATCTCCTCCTAACAAGGGCAGCACTGTTGGTGGAACCTCACAGTTCCAGTGACTCTGGGCTTAGCTCTGAACTCGGCTGCTGTCTGTGGAGTTTGCACATTCTCCCTGTGACCTTGTAGGTTTACTCCCACATCCCCATCACGTGCAGGTTGGTTGGTCAATTAGACTGTAAATTGTTCCCGGTGTTTAGGGGAGGGGGGAATCTGGGGGAATTGGTGGGGAAAGAGGGGAAAATAAAATGAGGTCAGTGTAGGATTAGTGGAAATGGGTGTTCAATGGTTGGCAAGGCCAAGGACGAAACCGCTTTTTCCAGCCTCTATAAAATTAAAGTCATTATATTTGGAGGGGGAAAAGATATATGGATGTTTGAGCGATATGGACTCTGTGTAATTAAGGTAAAGATGGAATTCAGGATATTCAGATCTTCCTGTTATTGATGATTGATAGATGCAACATGGAAACAAACCCTTCAACCCACTGAGTCCACTCAGACCATTGATCACCTGTTCACACTAGTTCTATGCTATTCTAATTTCATATCCATTCCCTACACACTAGGAACAAATTACACAGGCCAATTAGAAAAATAGGTGCAGCAGTAGGCCATTCAGCCATTCGAGCCAGCACCGCCATTCCATATGATCATGGCTGATCATCCAAAATCAGTACCCCGTTCCTGCTTTTTCCCTACATCCCTTGATTCCGTTAGCCCTAAGAGCTAAATCTAACTCTCTTTTGAAAACATCCAGTGAATTACCTTCCACTGCCATCTGTGGCAGAGAATTCCACAGATTCACAACTCTCTGGGTGAAATGTTTTTTCCTCATCTAAATCCTAAATGGCCTACCTCTTATTCTTAAATTGTGACCCAGTTATGGTTAACAAGGTTAATTCCCAGGATGGCGGGACTGTCAAATGCTGAGAGAATGGAGCAGCTGGGCTTGTACACTGTGGAGTTTACAAGGATGAGAGGGAATCTCATTGAAACAACATATACGATTGTTAAGTGTTTGGACACGCTAGAGGCAGGAAACATGTTCCCGATGTTGGGGGAGTCCAGAACCAGGGGCCACAGTTTAAGAATAAGGAGTAAGCCTTTTAGAACGGAGACGAGGAAACACTTTTTCTCACAGAGAGTGGTGAGTCTGTGGAATTCTCTGCCTCAGAGGTCGGTGGAGGCGGGTTCTCTGGATGGTTTCAAGAGTGAGCTAAATAGGGCTCTTAAAGATAGCGGAGTCAGGGGATATGGGGTGAAGGCAGGAACGGGGTACTGATTGGGGATGATCAGCCATGATCACATTGAATGGCGGTGCTGGCTCGAAGGGCCAAATGGCCTACTGCTGCACCTATTGTCTATTGTCTATTGACCCCTGGTTCTGGACTCCCCCAACATCGGGAACATTTTTCCTGCATTTTTCACCCAATTAACTACAAACCCGCACAAGTTTGGGATGTGGGAGGAAACCCACGCAATCATAGGGAGAATGTGCAAACTCCACACAGCAGCACCCAAGGTCAGGATCGAACCTGGGTCTCCTTAGCAACGAAGCAACGCGGCTCCAATTGGGTTTACTCTGTCTAATGTATTAGATTACATCAGACTCTGTTAATCTAATGTATCCCCTGGCCATAAATGACTACAGATATTCTTCATTCCATTTTTTACAGAGAGTTGAAGAAAATTAATCCGTACAAAGGAAATAGAAAGATATTTTCTTTATTTTTGTCCCTGCTTCATTAACTACAGTTTGTTATTTATTTGTTTACCTGTGCAGATGAGAACTTCGACAATCTTCTGGTACAGCTGAGAAAAGACAGAGCGGCTGATAGATTCTGCAAGTGTTTGAAGATCAACGGACCATTGAAGTAACTACCATTGGGTTTTGATTGCATAAATAGTCAAGAGGAAGGATCGATTCAAAATAGGCTTCAAATGCTCAGAAACATAGAGTTTATAGCACTCAAATGGATTATTATGGGGAACTCATCCATAATCAATTACCATCCTCTTTGTACATAATTCCATCCTCCCATTACTTTTTTACTTTACTTTTATAGAATCACAGAGCCTGGAAAAGGCTCTTCAGCCCACCAAGTCCTTGGCAACCATCCATCACCTATTTATATTAATCCTACAGTGATCCCGTTGAATTCTCCTAATTTTGCCATGAACTCTCCCAGATTCTAGCCCTCCCCTAAATACTGCCGACAATTTGGTTCAGTTTTAGGTTTTTTTCAGTTTTGTTTCAGAGGTGCAGCATGGCCCACGGAACATCGATCACCCGTTCACACTAGTTTTATGTTCTCCCGCTTTCTCATCCAGTCCCACACATGAGGGGCACCTTCACAGTGGCCAGTCGACATTACAAACTCGCACGTTTTGGGGATGTACGCAGGTGGTCACAGAGAGAACTTGCAAATCCCACACAGAGAGCACCCGAGGTCAGGATTGAACCCAGGACTCTGGTGCTGTGAGGCAGATCCTCTACCAGCTGTGCCACTGTGCCGCTCCCAATAAACGTCAAGGAGATGACCGGCTTGTTGCACAGGCATCTATTTTTTCTGTCTTCTGTTTAGTATTAACCGTAGAATTTCCTGGTAACCAAATTAAGGTTCATTATTGCAGGTAATGTCCTAGAGTGACCTCCTGTAAATGTTAAAATGCAAGGATAATACATGTGGTATTAATTAGTGTCTTCACCAACAACCACGACCAGAAATAAAAAGATTATCGAACAATGAAAACCATAAGTTTTACGTTTTTGCGGTGAACTGGCCATCATAATTGATCTTTCTCTATTACATACAGTTTCCCTTTCTCCATTATGGAGTGTTAACTACTTCCTTAATGAGACATCCCGCTAACTCTTGAGAATTTAGCGCAGGTTTGGCAGAAATC
The DNA here is from genome assembly GCA_963514005.1 of Raja brachyura. The sequence continues at coordinate 30,515,246 of OY740811.1, forward strand.
ACGTCTTAAGAACCTTCAAATCTGTTACGAATACTAACAGGCAACCTACTTAATCAGCTAAAAATACGTAGCGAAAGGATTTAGTCGTGTGCTTGTTGTTTTGTTGTGTACTTATTGTTCTATCTCCAGCAAAGGCCATCATATACTTTAACCTCTTGCTATCTTAAACCAAATGTGAATAATCTTCCTTCCGCTTGAACATTGACACGTGGACAAAGTACCTGAGATTTACAGGCACCCGTAAAACTGCACTCAAGACAGGTTTGGAGGGATATGGGCCGGTGGGACTAGTGTAGATGGGACATGTTGGCCGGTGTGGGCCGAAGGGCCTGTTTCCACACTGTGTCACTATGACTCTAAAATAAACTTAACCTTTTGACTATCCAGTGACAATGCACTGAGCTCTATTCTGCAATGGTGGGGAGATAACACTGGAAACCTGCCCAAAGTTCCTTGGCAAGAGGTCCAGAAACAATATGAGTAGAAATATTTTTATACTGAAAGAGGTTTGGCAGGCGGGGATGAATATAAACTTGAAAATAGCCCCCCAAAGGGAATTAGATGAAGAGTTGAAAGAGAAAATAAATTACAGGATTAAATTTAAAACTGCAGAGGGAAGTGGATTGGATTTGGGGCATCACAGTTAGTAGAGCTGCTGCCTCACAGCTCCAGTGACCCGGCTTCTATTCCTGCCTCTGGTGCTGTCTATGTGGAGTTTGCACATTCTCCCACTTGATCACGTGGGTTTCCTCTGGGAGCCCCAGATTCCTCCAATATCCCCAAGATGAGCAGGGTGATAGCTTAATTGGCAACTGTAAATCGACCCTAGTGTGTAGGTGGGTGATCGAATCTAGGGTACAGGTGGGTAGGGGGTTTGGTAGGAGTGTGTGGAGAATAAAATGGGATTAGTGGTCCACTTTCCATGCTGTAGGACTCTTATGATTCTCTCAGAATTGTATTGATCCAGGGAAGAGCTGCTGTGGACTTGACTAAGGTCATGTGTACAAGATACAGTGAAAAGCATTGCTTTTGCACGCCAACTCATCATATCAGATAATACTATATATAAATACAATCAAACTCGTACAATAGGTAGATCAAAGGGGAAGTTGCAGAGTGCAGAATATTGTTCTCAGCATCGTAGTGCTCCAGGTCTATGGACAAAGTCCAATGTCTGCAGTGGGGTTGATGTGAATTGGACAGTACCCTAGTTTATGGAAGGACCGTTCAGAAGATTGATAACAGAGGAGAAGAAGCTGTAAAGGCCCTGTCCCACTTTCCCGAGTTACTCACAAACTCTCCCGAGTTTTCTCCTTGAATCGAACTCGGCAGAGTAGCTCGATAATAGCCATTCGAACTCGGTAATAGCCATTTGTAGGTACTCGGGGCAATTTTTTTTACTCATGGACATTTTTCAACGTGTTGAAAAAACGTCCCGACTTACCTGGTGCCCCGAATTCCTACGGCTGGCATTACGAGCCGCTACAAAACATCTACGAACTCCTACGGCCTCCTACGAGCTCGCTACCGACATTTCCCGACATTCCCCGAGTTCGAATCAAGGGGAAAACTCGGGAGAGTTCGTGAGTAACTCGGGGAAAGTGGGACAGGGCCTTTACTGAGTCTGGCGGTGCGCACTTTCAAGTTTCTGTAAATACTGTCGGACGGGTGCAGGGAAGAAGAATGGAACACTGGTGTGGGACGAGTCTTTGTTTATGGTGGCTGTGTGTTTGCTTGAAGCAGTGTGAAGTGTAGATGAAGTCAACTGGTGGGGAAATCTGGTCTGAGATTGGCTGGGCGACATCCACAACTCTTTGCAATTTCTACTCAGATGTAGCCTCAGTGGTTGACAGCTATAGTGGCGAGACCTGATGAAGGATTATGAATGCTGCTTCTGGGCATTATTGGTTATGCATTTCCAATTTGATTAACACAGCAAAGACTGGAAACAGTGCTTGATGTAGTTTACCAGAATGCATCTTCATTTGGGGAAGGTGCATGGTATTAAATGAGGAGCATAACATCAGTTAAAATAATTGAAAAAGGCATGTATTATATTGCTGCAAAATATAAAAAAGAAATCTTGACAACTTCCTACACAGTAATTCCCAGCTCGTTGTTAAAACTTCAGTGGGGTGTTGTGTTCCATTAGTAAATCTTACTTAAGACTCTGGCCACACTTACTATTCTGCTCATATTCAAGTCAAGGGCATATTTAGACAGAAAGAATAAAGAGAGAGAACGTACAAATAATTCATTCTAAACAGTGTCCAGGAACAGAGATGTCTGGTTTAGATAGAGTAGCTGTGCTATTTGCATGGTTTTCAAGGACTAGAGGACACAGATTATATTTTGAGCACAAGATACAAGAAAGGTTTCAGGAAAAAAAGTATTTCCCGGGAAGTTTGACTTGCTGCCAGCCAGGGTACTGGAAACAGAATCAAACAGGGTCTTCTGGATGGACACTTGAGGCGGCAAACAGCCTGAAATAAGCTTTGAGGAAAGAGTTACAAAAACTCACAACCCATTCAGGAACAAAAAAAGACACAAAGTGTTGGAGTAACTCAGCGGGCCAGGCAGCTTCTCTGGAGAGCATGGACCGTTGACGTTTTGGGTCGGGACTGAAGAAGGGTCAACTATCCATGTATTCCAGAGATGCTGAGTTACTCCAGCACTTTATGTCTTTCTTTGTAAACCAGCATCAGCAGTTCCTTGCTTCTACACCAAGCAAGGACAATTCTGCCTGAAGTCTATCATAAATGAGTGATTCCTTATCTTCAAACAGTGACCCTTGGTTTTAGATCTTCCATGAGGAAACATGCTCGCTACACCCACCCTGTTAAGTCCCTTCAAGACCTTGTGCGGTTCAATGCATTTATGACTCTTTCTCCAAAACTCCAAAGGATACGAGTCCAGTCTGTCTATTCTTTTCACAAAAGGCAACCTGCCCATTCCAGGGATCAGTGCAGTAAACTCTGTTTTGCTTGCAATAAGATTTATAATTTTATTTAAATAAGGAGATGAATACTGTACATGAATTCCAAATATTGTCTCACCAATGCTCTATATAGCGGAGGCACAACTTCCCAACTTTAGTATTCAATCCATCTCATTATAAACAATGGGTACTGTTTGGTTTCCAATATACCTGCTTGACCGAAAACATTTTGGGTTGGGAGCCTTCTCAGTCTGATGAAGGGTGCCGACACAAAACATTGTTTGTCCATTTCCTCCACAGATGCTGCCTGACCCGCTGAGTCCCCCCAGCACTCTGTGTTTTGCTCTAGACTCCAGCATCTGCAGTTCATTGTCGTTCCATAAAACAGATGTCACTTTACAGCACAGCTATGTTTAATCTATTGCAGGTACTGGTTTCGAGTTCTAAGGATCCAAAAGCAAAGGGGATGGAATTTCAGAGTTCTGCCCAGCTCATCGTGTACGGTATTCTGGTATTTCTGGGGATTTTGGGCAATATACTGGTGTTGGTGACAATAATAGCCACATCCACGGATCACCACAGCCTTGCCGCTTCGGACATCATTCTAGCGAACCTCGCCGCTGCCAATCTACTGATTTCAACTTTTCGAAACATCCTGCTCTTTATTACGGAGTCGGGAGTAAAAATGTCCCTGAACCTCGGCTGGTGCAAAGTGTTCATGTTCCTTTGGCTGTGGCTGAAGTGTGTCAGCGTTTGGGTCACTTTCTGTCTCAGTTGCTTCCACTTTCTGAAGATAAAGCAACACTTCCATCTGAGCACAAAGATGAAGGAGATCATCTATGTGCTGGTGATATTAACCGGGGTGTGGTTTGTGAATTTTATCTACTCCATCCCTGCTTTTGTTTTCACCGAGAAGGTCGGTGTGAATCACACCAAGAAGCTGATGTTGGTAAGCACCACTGACGAACCTTTCCTCTCCTGTTCCTGGAAGTTTCCGAATCCGCAACACGGCATCATATTTGCAGCAGTCTCTCTCATCCTGCATGAGTTCCTGCCCATTGTCCTGATGATTTGCACCAACCTCAGCACCGTGTATTATCTCAATGAGCACATCAGGGCGATAGCAGATGATCACCTACACAGCGTGCAGGTGGAGCGAACTGCAACAAAGTTGATCATGGCTTTGGTCTCACTGTTTGTCCTGTGTTCGGGCACACACTTGGTGGCAGTGTACTACTACAACCACAATGGAGGCCCTGCCACTGACTTTTTGTTGACTTTGGCAAACTACTGTGCCGCAGTCTTTATAGGTTTCAGCCCCTTGATGATGGCTGCAGGTCACAGTAAACTTCGGAATAAAGTCTGCAGCGTGTTACACGTTAATGTCTCACCGAGTTAAATTCTTCACAGTTTCCCTTTTTTTTAAAAAATACCAGAGCTTAACAAGCAGTGCCGAGCGTGAAGTGCCCGAGGGATTACAGCAATGAATTCAGATAAAGAGACCTGGGTTGGACCCTGACTCCGAGTGCTGTCTGTACAGAGTTTGCACGTTCTCCCTGTGACCACGTGGGTTTCCTCCGAGTGCTTTGGTTTCCTCCCACATTCCAAAGACGAGCGGGTTTGTAGGTTAATTGGCTTCTGTGAATTGAAATTCTGTAAAGTGGGTAGAATAGAACTAGTGTACAGGTGATCATTGGTCGGTGTGGGGCTGAGGGGCCTGTTTCCACGCTGTATTTTTACAACCCTTGTTAGAGTAGGTACAAACATGCATGAACCATAATTTCGTTGGGGATGGATCTTTGACATCATGCTTCCCATGATCCTGTACACAATGGATTCAACAGATACTGATAGTGGGAAGATTACATAAAACATGACCTTATATTTCACTCCTCCTGACTCATGACTAGATCCACCCTTTAACACACACTTTTCGGAGATTAACATAGAAACATAGAAAAATAGGTGCAGGAGTTGGCCATTCGGCCCATCGAGCCTGCACCGCCATTCAGTGTGATTATGGCTGATCATCCAACTCAGTATCCCATACCTGCCTTCTCTCCATACCCCCTGATCCCTTTAGCCACAAGTGCCACATCTAAAGCCCTCTTAAATATAGCCAATGAACTGGCCTCAACTACCTTCTGTGGCAGAGAATTCCAGAGACTCACCACTCTCTGTGTAAAGAATGTTTTCCACATCTCGGTCCTAAAGGAATTCCCTCTTATCCTTAGACTGTGACCCCTTGTTCTGGACTCCCCCAACATCAGGAACAATCTTCCAGCATCTAGCTTGTCCAACCCCTTAAGAATTTTGTAAGTTTCTATAAGATCCCCCCTCAATCTTCTAAATTCCAGCGACTACAAGCCGATTCTATTAAGGAGGCATGCAAAGCATTGTGTTTTTTTTTTAAATGTGCACTGCCAGCTTACCAAAATATGAAAGAAACGTGTTTCTTCACGTATTAAGTGGACCAGTAGCTCTACGCTTGTGAATAAACAGTGTTTGAATATGTGCTTTTTACAAGGTGGTATTTCATCTTAGTGCAGTCCCACAGAACACTCAATGAATGATGAGATGATGAGGTGGATAGCTCCACCTTGTGTTGTAGTGAGTCCTAGCTGCTGTGTGCTCGTATGTTTTCCCCTGCGATCTCTCCATATAAAGTTAAAGGAATATTGAAATAGCATAAGTGGTGCGTCAATAAATTCAACACACCAAATTTAATTGTTATCATTATTTATTACTTCTGATGTATTTGAAAATAAACATGTTAAAGCACAGTGGAACAAAAACAAAGAGAATATGTCGAACGATGCATTAATAATATATTATATTATATTATATGTATTCTATTTTTATGTGTACAAAGCAAAAAATCACAGTAAAATTGCATGTTGTACTGTTCTGCACTGGACATGATTAGTGAAAAGGATGCATGTGAAACATTCATTTTCCAAATACGTTGAAGGCAAGAACAACAAAATCTAATATAAGATGTCTGGTAGGATTGTGAGGAAAGATTGAAGCTGTGAAGGTTGTGTGGTGAAATGAGGGAACTTTATATATTATATGGAAAATTTACTCAAGTTAAATCTAAGGTAGACAAAATGCTGGAGAAACTCAGCGGGTGAGGCAGCATCTATTGAGCAAAGGAACAGGTGACGTTAGAGTCGAGATCCTTCTTCAGACTCAGACTGCTGTCTTAAACAAGGTCAATCTAAAATAAGTTTGCAAAGTAAGCAGTCTGAAGAAGGATCCCAATCCGAAATGTCACCTATCCATGTTCTCCAGGTATACTGCTTGACCTGCTGAATTACTCTAGCACTTTATGTCTATTTTTGTAAACCCGTATTTGCAGTTCCTTGTTTCTACATCTTGCAAAGTAAGCTAGCAGGCAGCGCAACAATGAGGCACAGTGGCACAGTTGGCAGACCTACTGCCTGACAGCACCAGAGACCCGGATTTGATCCTGACCTCAGGTGCCGTCTGTGTGGAGTTTTCATGCTCTCCCTGTGACTGTGTGGGTTTCACCCAGGTGCTACGATTTCCTCCCACATCCCAAACATGTGCGGGCTTGTAGGTTAGTTAATTGGCCGTCTGTAAATTGCCCCTAATTTGCAGTGAGTGGATGCAAAAGTGGGACAACATGGAATTAGTGTGAACGGGTAGATAGACTCAGCAGGTCAGGCAGCATCTCTGAACAAAAGGAATAGGTGATGTTTCGGATCGAGACCCTTCTTCAGATGGGTGTGAAGGATGATTGACGGTCGACGTGGACCCGGTGGGCCGAAGGGCCTGTTTCCATATTGTATCTCTAAACTAAGAATACCTGGGACCAGAAAAGGGTTTAAAACTAGGCAAAGGAATGTTCAACACAAATATCAGAAAGCATTTTTTTTTAATGGAAAGAACAAATAGTTCCCACTACAAAACAAACCCAGAATCTTTAAAATACAGAAAACTGACATAAATATTTTGTGTGTTTTTTAATTTTGATGGAGGAGAAAAAATGGATTTTTTAAACTATACCTAAACCTGTGATTTTGCATCACTGTGATGAATAAAATTTCCAGTTATCCATGAGCAATGCATACATTTTTATTTCTTCAAGAGTATTTTTTTATCTTAGCCATGTTATTACCGCCAATTCACCTGTGACATTTGCAATGAGTGGTGCAGGAACCTTTTTGCTCACCATCTAAGACTCTACCTTTTAATTACAAGCAAGCAGTAAACTGATAATCTACTCCTACAGCCCACAATATTAGACAATAGACAATAGGTGGAGGAGTAGGCCATTCGGCCCTTCGAGCCAGCACCACCATTCAATGTGATCATGGCTGATCATCCCCAATCAGTACCCCGTTCCTGCTTTCTCCATATACCCCTGACTCCGCTATTTTTAAGAGCCCTATCTAGCTCTCTCTTGAAAGCATCCAGAGAACCTGCCTCCACCACCCTCTGAGGCTGAGAATTCCACAGACTCACAACTCTCTGTGAGAAAAAGTGTTTCCTCGTCTCCGTTCTAAATGGCTTACTCCTTATTCTTAAACTGTGGCCCCTGGTTCTGGACTCCCCCAACATCGGGAACATGTTACCTGCTTCTAGCGTGTCCAAGCCCTTAACAATCTTATATGTTTCAATGAGATCCCCTCTCACCCTTCTAAACTCCAGAGTGTACAAGCCCAGCTGCTCCATTTTCTCAGCGTATGACAGTCCCGCCATCCCGGGAATTAACCTTGTAAACCTACGCTGCACTCCCTAAATAGCAAGAATGTCCTTCCTCCAATTAGGGGACCAAAACTGCACACAATACTCCAGGTGTAGTCTCACTAGGGCTGAACAACTGCAGAATAATGCACACATCTCACCTATTTTAACACAACACTGAATGCTTATCCAGAGATCAACTGAAACACCAGAGTGGCTCATTATTATGGATAGAACAGATTAATTTAAACCCACTCATTTTGACACTGCGTGTGACACCAGCAATCAACTACATATTTATGAATTGAATTTCATAATTGCCATTTGCTCCACCACATGTTTTGATCTTAATTGTTCCCCAGTTTCCAAGCAATTTCAGGAGTTTAGCCCCATTTTTGGGGTAAATCCTTTGGGTTTGTGAAACCAGGAATTCTTAGCTCTTCTTCTTCTTAAGCAGTTTTTTTGTGGTTGAGGATTGTTTCAAGTTTAGAGATACAGCATGGAAACAGGCCCTTTGGCCCACTGAGTCTACACTAACCATTGATCAACCATACATTAGTGTGTAGGAAAGAACTGCAGATGCTGGTTTAAATGGAAGGTAGATACAAAATGCTGGAGTAACTCTGCGGGACAGGCAGCATCTCTGGAGAGAAGGAATGGGTGACATTCGATATCCTTCTTCAGACTCTACCATACATTAGTTCTATGTTACACCACTTTCACATGCTACACACCAGGGGTAATTTAGAGAACCCAATTAATCCAGAAACCTGCACGTCTTTGGAATATGGGAGGAAACCGGATCACCCGGAGAAAACCAACATGGTCACAGGGGGAAAGTACAAACACAGCATGGACAGCACCCACAGTCAGCATTGAACCCAGGTCTCTGGCGATGTGAGGCAGGAGTGCTACCACTGTGCTGCCCCTGAGACTGTGCCTCAGTGTTCCTGATCCTGACGTTCTGAACTGCAACCTTCGCCACTTCCTCCAGCTCCAAAGGGATTCCACCACCAGCCACATCTTTGCCCTTTCCCTCTCCCCTTTTTGCTTCCCACAGATTAGTTTAGTTTAGCTTAGTTAATTGTCACGCGAACCGAGGCACAGTGAAAAGCTTTGGTTGTGTGCTATCCAGTCAGCAGAAAGACAATATATGATTACAATCGAGCCATTTACAGTGTACAAAAACATGATAAGGGTATAACTTTCCGTGCAAGGAAAGCCAGCAAAATCCGACCAAAGATAGCCCGAGAGTCCCCCTCTCCATTACTACTTGGTCCACTCATTCATTTTCAAGTCAAGTCAATAGAGTTTATTGTCATGTGTCCTGGATAGGACAATGACATTTTTGCTTCTTCAGCACAACAGAATATTGTAGGCATAAATACAGATCATATCAGTGTGACCATAGAATATATATATACACACATAAATAAACAGATAAAGTGCAATGGGATGTTATAGTTTCAGAGTTTGTTTGAAGTTGTGTTTAATAGTCTGATGGCTGTGGGGAAGAAGCTGTTCCTGAACCTGGATGTTGCAGATTTCAGGCTCCTGTACCTTCTACCTGAAGGCAGCGGAGAGAGGAGTGTGTGGCCGGGATGGTGTGGGTCCTTGATGATACTGGCAGCCTTTTTGAGGCAGCGATTGCGATAGATCCCCTCGATGGTGGGGAGGTTTTGCCCTGCAACCATAGGAGGAGCAATACTTGCTCCTTCAGACCTTCTGTCACCGAGGACCTAAACTACCCTTCCAGGTGAGGCAGAGGTTTATGTACACTTCCTCCAAACTGGTCCATTGTATTCGATGCCCACAGTATGGATGAGACCAAGTGTTGACTAGGTGACAGTTTTGCAGATGGCCTGTGCTCTGTTTGTATTGCTCTTCCAGTTGCAAGTCATTTCAATTCCCCTTCCCATTCCCACACTGACCTGGCTGTCTTCAGCCTTTGCCATGGTAAGGCCAAACACAAACTAGAACAACATCTCATGTTCCTCTTGGGTAGCCTGCTACCCAATGGTATGAACATTGAATTTTCCTGTTTCAAATAACTTCTCCCCCTGTATTCCTTTTCCACAGCCACTTGTCCACCCAGGTTCTCTCTTCCTTTGTTTACTTTTATTATCCCCCACCCTCGACACGAAGACTCATCCACCTGATTCCATCTACTCATCACCTACACACTTGTCCAACCACCCGGGGGTTTTTTCTCGTGTGGTTCACTTTTCTTATTTGTTCCCGCATGTGATTCCATCTGGCCATCGCCCCTCCATTATCCGGTTCCACCTGTCCCCAGTCAACCTCTGCCTCTACCAGTCTCCCCCACCAACCCCCTACCCCTGTTCCTAATCTGGCCCTGTCTGCCAAACATTTTTTCTTATCTGATTCCTATTCCCTACCAGTTTCTGTCTCAGTATTTCCCACTCCCTCTTCCCCCATTTGGCACCATTTGACCATCACCCCACCACCCCCTATCGCATTCCGCCTATCACCTACAAGTCTTTGTATCATCCCTTCCTCTCACTTCTACACACTGGCCAACTCCCCTCTACAATCTCAGTCCTGATGTCCCAAAATGTCCACCATCCCATTGCCCCACTGATGCCACTTGACCCACTGAGTTCTACCAGCGATTTGTTTTTTGGTCAGGAACATAAAATCATAGAACCTATACAGCACAACCCAGGCTTATTGGCCCATTTTGGCTATGCCGACCAAGATGGCCTACACATTTGTGTGCATTTGGCATTTACCTCTCTAAACCCTTTGCAGCAGGATTCTAATAGGTGATCTCTGGGACCGACAGAGATTGAATTATATTGATCAGTGCCAGAATGGAATGGGATTGAGAAAGATAGACACATAGGATGCGAAAGGCTGGGATTAGAGTAGGTTGAGCAGAAAGAGTGGATTATGATCAGAACAAACTGGAATTGGAGCAGGTTGAGTAGATAGGGAGGTTTGTGATTGGGACAGGTTGAATAGAGCGGATTGATTATGATTGTGGACAGGTTAGGACTGGAGTAGAATGAGGAGAGAGAGTAAATTATGATTGGGACAGGCTGGGATTGGGGTAGGTTGAGTAAAAAGCTTTTCACTGTACCTCAGTGCACATGACAATAAATGACCCTGAACTAAGCAGAGATTGTGTGGATTATGATTGGGACAGGTTGGGACTGAAGCAGGTTGAGGAGGCTGGGTTGATCAGAGATGAGTGAGTTATGATTGGGACAGGCTGGCATTGGGCTAGGTTGTCTGCTTGTGCGGAGACTGTTAGGATTGTGATGAGGACAGATTTGGACTGGAGCAGGTTGAAGAAGGAGGGAGGGAGAATGGGTTATGTTTGGGACAGGCTGGGTTTGGGGTAGGTTGAGCAGAGATTGTGTGGATTATGATTGGGACAGGCTGGCATTGGGCTAGGTTGTCTGCTTGTGCGGAGACTGTTAGGATTGTGATGAGGACAGATTTGGACTGGAGCAGGTTGAAGAAGGAGGGAGGGAGAATGGGTTATGTTTGGGACAGGCTGGGTTTGGGGTAGGTTGAGCAGAGATTGTGTGGATTATGATTGGGACGGGTTGAGCAGAGAGCGTGGATCACGATTGGGACGGGCTGGGATTGGAGCAGGTTAAAATTGTGGTCGGATGGGAGCAGGTTGACCCTGGTTTTGCCCGGGACAGAGCGGCAAAGGGGCGGACACACACACACACACACAAGGTGGGAGTTCAGGCCTGGGGGAGCCGTGCGTCCCGCCGCCTTGTCTGTCCATGGAGGGAGGTAGAGAGGGCGGGATCCGCTGCCAGATCCGCGCTGTGCCGCATCCTAGACGGGAGCCGGCCGACTCCAGGCCGGTGGGTGAGGGCCGCGCTTCGCTTCATGTTCGGCTCTGGACCGCAATCCTCCCTCGGATTAAACCTCCCCCCCCTCATAGAAGCGGCGGCGGTGCCGACCGGCCGGACAGTGGCCGAGCGCCGGTCACCTCTCACCGGGCAGCGCCAGCACGCAAGCCCGAGGTCTCGGACATGCCCCTAGGCCCCACTCGCCTTTATTTTTTTTAATTGTAAAGAATAAAATCAGCAGCAGCAACTCTTGTTGCGTCAAAGGATGATCACAATTGGGGGAGGAGGGGGTTGCTGAGCCTGCCCGGCTTCTCTCCACAACATGGCATGGGTTATAGTCACTCACCTGCTCTCAGTAAATAACTCATTTTCTCTCTTTCAGGGCTTGGATTCCCTCCATTTTGAGGTGGACAGAGTGAGGGTGGTGACCCCAGGCGCCTGTGTTCATCCCCTCTGCCCTCTACCCCCCCCTCAGGTTCGGTCGGTTGCCATGGTGACCCTCTGCCCCCGGGCTCTCTAATCCCCCCCTTCAAGGTGGGACTGAGAACCATGTCCAAGAAGCAGGTGGTGAAGACCAGGACGAACAAGAAAGTGGAGTTGGAGCGGAAGAGGGACGAGAAGGCAGCGAGGCGAGCCCTGGCCAAGGAGAGGAAGAACAGGAGCCAGGGTGGGGCAGAGGATGAAGAGTTTGTCAGCTTTGCCAACCAGCTGTTAGCCATGGGGCTCAAACTCCGAGAGGTGCCTGGAGATGGGTAAGGATGGTCGTCTTATGGTGCATTACTTTCACCCACCAGAGCCCAAGCACTGTCTAACTTTAGTAGTGATAGTGAATGGAGGAATATGGATCATGAGCAGGCAGATGACATTAGTTCCTCCTTGTGTTTTGCTCAAGATTCCACAATCTGGAGTTCTGGAGATTTTTTTAAACTTGGTGTCACGTTCGGCACAAACATTGTGGGCCGAAGGGCCTGTTCCTGTGCTGTTATGTTCTATGCTATTCTTTTCACATGTAAACGTGTGGCTGTTGATGATACTTCATGTCTTTGATTCCTTGTATATTGCATGTAACTTTAACTTTACTCCAAATTGGGAGAGGGCAAAATTCCAAACCCTTTGGTTAATTGCAAAGTGTTTCTGATGTCCTGAAAGAGCTGATATTTATGTTACTCATTGTTTTGTTTGAACTTTTATATAACAACCCCTTTTTGAGTTGGAAAGAGAAGATTTATGAGGATGTTACCAGGACTCGAGGGCCTAAACTAGAGGGTGAGGTTGAACAGGCTAGGACTTTGTTCCTTGGAGCGCAGAAGGATGAGGGGTGATCATATAGAGGTGTACAAAGTCACGAGAGGAATAGATCGAGTAAATACACAGTCCAGTAATACACGAGTAAATGCCAAGAGTAGGGGAATCGAGAACCAGAGCACAGGGGTTTAAAGGTGAGGGAGGAAAGATTTAGTAGGAACCTGAAGGGTAACCTTTTTTACACAAAGGGTGTTGGGTATATGGAATGAGCTGCCAGAGGAGGTAGTTGAGGCAGGTACTATCATAATATTTAAGAGACATTTGGACAGGTACATGGATATGATGGGTTTAGAGGGTTATGGGCCAAGCGCGGGGCAGGTGGGACTAGTGTAAATGGGGCATGTTGGTTGGCTTGGCCAAATTGGGCCGAAGGGCCTGTTTTCACGCTGTATGACTCTATGATCTGCATTGCACAAAGTAACTGAGTGAATCGTGGTTTGCTATGACAGTTAGCTATGCCATAATAGTTTGAGTTTAAACTCCCCAGACTATGAAAATGTTGTTTATAAATTGCACCATGCTGGAAAATCAGATTTGTGAACACAACATTAGTAAAACAAAAACTGCCCTATTGCAAACACAATAATGGTATACGAAAAGAAGTCGAGTCTGTACACTTTCAATGTTGGGTAAAAATAAAACAAAACTACCGGAAGCGTTCAGTAATTCTGGGAACAGTATTTCCAGCATTTTATTTCAAATTCAAATTTCCAGAAATAATAGTATTTTTATGCTCCGCATTATTTCTGCCTTGTGGTAAGTTTAGGACCTTGAGGCCCAGATCGTGTTTTATCGTGGTTTCAGTTAAAATGCCTGGAGTGAAAATGCTGTGATAACTCTCTTAATAGTTACAGTTACTTCAGGCATTTAAAAAAAAATGTATCTTGACTTTTAATATTTCTATAATTTGTTGCCAATTAAAATAAAAAATGATAGCATTTTTTTTATTTAGAATGTTAACTGCAAAATTGGCAATGAAAGTAATTTGATGTATTAGCCTGGTTTGCAGTGAGTGTTTGATGGCACTGGGCCTGTACTCGCTGAAGTTTAGAAGAATGAGGGGGGACCACATTGAAACTTACAGAATAGTGAAAGGCTTGGATAGAGCAGATGTGGAGAGGATGTTTCCACTAGTGGAAGAGTCTATGACCAGAGATCATAGCCTCAGAATTAAAGGATGTTCTTTTACGAAGGAGATGAAGAGGAATTTATTTGGTTAAAGGGTGGTGAATCTGTGGAATTCTTTGCCACAGATGGCTGTGGAAGCCAAGTCAATGGTTACTTTTACAGCAGAGATAGTTTGATTCTTGATTAGTGCATGTGCCAGGGGTTATGGGGAGAAGGCAGGAGAATGGGGTTAGGAGGGAGAGATAGATCAGCCATGATTGAATGGTGGAGCAGACTTGATGGGCTGAATGGCCTAATTCTGCCTCTATCACTTATGATCTTGAATATTGCAATTTGTAGTAGATGAAAGTGTGGTTAAAGCTTAATATCATTGTCCATAGATGTTGATCACTTTTATAAGTATGTATGTAGGAGCTGATCTAATCTTGTAAGGTACTATGAAGTAAAAAGACACTGGCAATTCATTGAAATTGTGCAAATTGTTTAGGGTTCAAGTCAGAGCCAGTCAGCTGTAATATTCTGCATATAAAATGATATGAAGTTCCCAGATATAAAGATGAAGCCACCAGCATTCTGTGTAGGTCATGCAAAACAGAATCTACCATCACCCCCTGCATAAGTTGTACGGAATGGTATTTAAAATTGATGATTATCTTTCGTGGTTACCCCTATAAACTGCTTCCAGCTCCACTACTCCAGACCTTTTTTCCTCTTTCTGCCCCCCCCCCCCCACCCACCCCACCTGCTCCTGACATAGAAACATAGAAATTAGGTGCAGGAGTAGGCCATTCAGCCCTTCGATCCTGCACCGCTATTCAATATGATCATGGCTGATCATCCAACTCAGTATCCCGTACCTGCCTTCTCTCCATACCCTCTGATCCCCTTAGCCACAAGGGCCACATCTAACTCCCTCTTAAATATAGCTTACATAACTCTCAATTCTACAAATTGTTCTTGTTTTACTTATTCTATCTGGAATTTGCTCTCAAAATTATGGTCGCTTCTTTTCTCTTTCTTCCTCTATTGAGATTCAATTTTTCAACCAGATTATTTGCATTCAGTACTTCACACCCATGCTCTGATATTTCTCCTTTACACATCGCCTTCAGTTTTCTATATTGAGGGCACTTTATAACTGCTACCTGTAAATTCCAGCTCTGCGATCCTCAATGCAGCAAACAGAAATGATCCTGTCCCTGAGCTCCTTGTAAGCATTACAGAATTGCGTATTAAAAGTGCTTTAAGGGTGCGGGACATTCTGCAATTCATGGTGATACTGTGGTAAAATTGTCATAATTCATGGAATTGCATCCCAGATACGTTGCAACCTTGAAATATTTTAAAATGTACCTCACAGAATTTACTTCTTTACAAGTTCATTCTGTTGATGTTACAGTGTTGGTATAATTCTACCCATCTATTCTAATTGCCTTGTCCTTTTAAAAAAATATTTTTTGCTCATTTCCATGTCGATAATCAGAAAATTTACAATTAGGAAAACATTTAATTATAGATTATTTCCTAATTTACAGCATGATCCTGATCAGCTGGGCAAATGAGCTGAAAAATGCTAATGTACTTTAATGCAAATAAATGTGAGATGTGTTTTGGGAAGTCAAGCCAGGGCAGGACCTTCACAGTTTGGGGATGTTGTGGAGCCGAGAGATCTAGGAATACTGGTGCACAGTTCTCTGAAGATGGCGTCACGGGTAAATAGGGTGGTAAAGAATGCTATTGGTACATGGAAAACATCAGTCAGAGTATTGAGTATGGGGAGAAATAATGGGTGATATTTCTTGACCCGCAATGTCACCCATTCCTTCTCTCCAGAAATGCTACCTGTCCGGCTGAGTTACTCCTGCATTTTGCGTCTATCTTTAAACTAGCATCTGCAGTTCCTTCCCAGACATATTGCGTTTAAGAAAAATTGGGACATTATGTTCCAATTGTACAAGATGTAGCGAGGCCACATTTGGTGTCTATTGTGTTCAGTATTGGTCACCCTCCCGACCGAATTGGTCACCCTCCCGACCATTGTACATTTAGGAACAGAACCTTGATTTATTTACAATTAGTTCCTCAATTACTCGATTTCTGAAAAAGACTGGGAGTGTCCTGTGGGGGAGGGATGCTGAAATCACTGACTTATATTTACTTTAATTTAGTGACATGAGCTTAATAGACAACAGGTGCAGGAGTAGGCCCTTCGAGCCAGTGCCACCGCCATTCAATGTGATCATGGCTGATCATCCACAATCAGTACCCTGTTCCTGCCTTCTCTCCATATCCCCTGACTCCGCTATCTTTAAGAGCTCTATCTAACTCTCTCTCGAAAGCATCCAGAGAACTAACATTGTTTTTTTTTTTGAAGGAATTGTTTGTTTCGTGCTCTTGGTGACCAGCTCGAAGGTAATTCTCGGAACCATCTTAAACACCGGAGAGAAACGGTAGACTTCATGATAAAACATCGGCAGGATTTTGAACCATTTGTAGAAGACGATGTCCCTTTTGATCGATATGGTGAGCTGTGGATATGGGTTTCTCAATTTTTTAATTCCTAAAACATAAAGACAAAAATGTGGTCTGCTGTTGTTTTAAAAAAAAAAGTATAATTTTTATTTATATATAATTTCCCCCTCATTCTCTGATTATGACATTGGAGTGCTTTGTCTTGCATGATAGAATGTGACTATTCAAACAAGGATTGAGATCAGTTCCTGAACAGATGTAAATGTATGACATGGTGATTATCAAATTGCTCTGCTTCACATCAGTTAAACTCAGTTGTTCAGCCTAGGGGTGTTTAGAGGCCTGGTTTTCTTTCTCCAATGTCTTTTCCCATTCATAATCCTTGGCATATTCTCAATTCCCCTGGGACTCCCTCACTTGGAATACACATTCCATCACTCTCGGGGGGGCAGTGTGTAGCTGCAGTTGGAAGAATCCTTTTGGTAAACATTAGTGTGGTCTACACTGTTAGAAATTTGTTTTGATATCATCCTGATTCGCCAACAATGGACCAGATGGGAAAGATGAGGAGATGAGGCAGGTTCTCGACCCGAAAGGTCACCCATTCCTTCTCTCCAGAGATGCTGCCTCTCCCGCTGAGTTACTCCAGCATTTTGTGTCTACCTTTGATTTAAACCAGCATCTGCAGTTCTTTCCTGCACATGAGGAGATGAGGAATTGTATAGACACAAAATGCTGGAGTAACTCAGCAGGACAGGCAGCATCTCTGGAGAGAAGGAATGGGTGACATTTCGGGTTGAGACCCTTCTTCAGACTGGGACTGAATTGCATAATTACTTGCTTGCCTGAAATTAGCAGTGGCTATTGTCTCTGATTCTGAGGGATTGTGCATCCAAAACATTGGACAAAGATTTGCAAATAAATTCTGGGTTGATATTTTAGTGTTGCACTGGAGTGGTGTGATCAGTGAGACACTAAACTCGGGCCCTTTCACCTTTCTTGGGAGAGTTGGGCACTTCAATATGTATACATTAACTGATTCATGGATTAAAGAAAAAAACCATCATTGCAAATTGGCTGTTACAGTCGCAATATTAAATTGGTTTGGTTTAGAGATACAGCACGGAAACAGGCCCATCAAGTCCGCACCGACCAGCGACCCCCGCACATTAACATTATCCTACACATACTAGCGACAATGTTATATTTATAGAAAGCCAATTAACCTACAAACCTGTACGTCTTTGGAGTGTGGGAGGAAACCGAAGATCTGTGAGAACGTACAAACTCCGTGCAGACGGCATCTGTAGTCGGGATTGAGCCGCTGTGCTACCGTGCTGCCCTTCCTAAGTACACTTCAAAAGTAAGAGAGACACATGAACTGCAGATGCTGGAATCTTGAGCAGAACACAAAAATGCTGGAGTAACTCAGCAGGTCCGGCAACATTAGGCGAGGATATGGATAGGTGATGTTTTGGGTCCTTTGCCTATCAAAGCACTGTACTATCTGTACTATCCTAAGATTTGATGTATTACGTAGATGCAAGTGTTTTAACTGTGATTCGGCCACATGCAGTCTGAAAATACTGAATCTGATCTGGGAATCTGGGATGGGGGTGAGGGTGGGGGACGGTGAGTGCGGGACATATCTTTTGGATAGAACTAATTAAAGAAACCTTTGTAACACTCTTAAAACTTTGTGGTAATTATTTGTACACATTTATTGAGCCCAAGGTTACAGTTTAACATTTCTGGAACATGAGTACAGTTAATCAGTATTTTGTCTGACTGAAATGAATGTTATTCAAAGTTGCTATTGAACAAAGAAAAGGCAAATGCAGGCAATGTGTACACCACAGTAGTGCATACAATGGATATTTGCTCTCTGGATATGACCGATGCTTACAAAGTCACCCTTGTACATTACTGAATTGGTTTGAAAGTGTGGCGGTGCCAATCTTCTGGCAGCGCTCCTGCAATGGTGTTTGTGAAAGAATCCCAGGACTTTAACCCAATTGTAATGAGGGGAAAGTGTAATTTGGTCTTGGCAGGCTGGCATGCAATTAGAATGGAAGCTTAGAGATAATTGGTGTTCAATAATTGTACAGAAGAGAGGCTCTGGGTTATTTTTCACCTTTTTTGTGTCCATCCAGGGTTCTGTGTAATGACATGTTGTGGCACCGTATTGCAGCAATAGAGTTGCTGCCTTACAGTGTTGGAGACCCAGGTTCTATCCTGACTAAGGGTGCTGTCTGTACAAAGTGGCTGCGTGGCTTTTCTCCAGGTGCTCTGCTTTCCTCCCACTTTCAAAAAGACCTGCAGATTTGTAGGTTGATTGGCTTCTGTAAGTTGTCCTTGGTGAGTAGGATAGAACTAGAGTATGGGTGATTGTGGTCAGTCTAGACTCTGTGCACCCAAAGTAAACTAAACGCAAACTAGGGCAGATAATTCCAAGGGAAATTAAGGCTAGCTTCCTATTGTCCAAAAGAGTATACTGCTGCATGATTCTGAACTCAATTATACTTTGTGAAATTCCAGCCATTTCTGACAGCTTTTCACCTTGTGGAGTTACTGATTGTGGCTCTGGTCATGTCTGTAGATTGTAATGGGTATAGTGGGCAAATACTTGAACTCCAACCTCTGTACACCTCAAAATCTTTTTGAGATTTTCCCAAAAATCACGGTGCACAGTGGCCTGAATGTATGTGGCAGGTTTACGCCCACAAACGCTTTGGTTAAATTTGGTTAAAACAAGGAAAATCAATTGCAAAGATTTGGAGATGGTGGGGAAATGCAGGAGTCAGAATTTGAGTATTGGGAATATCAGCCGTATGGAGAGGAAGCAGGGCCTTTGACCCAACTCACCCATACCAACGATGATGTCCCATCTACACTAGTCCCCTTTGTCCATGTTTGGCCCATTTCCCTCAAAACCTTCCTTATCCATGTACCTGACCAACTGTCTTTTAAATGCTGTTATCTGGAAGCTCGTTCTATATATCTACCACCTGAGTGGAACAAGTTGCCCCCCAAGTTTGTATTAAATCTCTTCTCTCTCATCGTAAACATGTCTTCTAGTTGCACACAATTGTGTATACCTATATAAGATCACCCCTCAGCCTCCCGCACACCTAGGAATAAAGTCCTAGCCTGCCCGAAGTCTCCCTACATAGAGTCCCGGCAACATCCTCGTTCTAAACACAATTCACTTTAGTTTTAGAGATACAACACGGAAATGAGACCTTTGGCCCACTGAGTCCGTGCTGCCCAGCAATCACCCCGCATACGAGTTCTATCCTACAGAATTTTCAGAAGCCAAATAACCTACAAACCTTCCATGTCTATAGCATGTGGGAGGAAACTGTAGCACCATGAGAAAATGCATAGTCACAGCGAGAACGTGCAAACTCCATGCAGACAACACCCTTGGTCAGGATCGAACCTGGGTCTCTGGCAATGTAAGGCAGCAACTCTGTCACTGTGTCGCCGTCCATTTGTGATAAACGATACACAGCAATGATTGAGGTGAATGCTGATGTGATGTAGATAGATTTCTGGCAAACTGTAAAGAGTGAATCCAAAATGTAATCTGGCAATATTTCCTATAATTATTCTTGAACATGAATGGAATTATTGTTTGGTGTATATATTGTGTACAACATTGTTTTTGTATCTAATTTTCAGTTACAAATTTGGAAAAGCCAGGCACGTTTGTTGGCAATGATGTGATAGTAGCCTTTGCAAGGAACAATCAAGTGAATATAGTGATCCACCAGCTTAACGCCCCACTTTGGCAGGTAAATTTAATATGCTCTTTACCTTAAGGGGTGCCAAGACAATGCATACACACCGAGTGTGTAGATCGACAGTGCTGCATTTAAAAAAAAAAAGTCAACACAAGGAGACTACAATTCCTTAGACTTGGTGAATTTAAGTAAACATTTTACTTTACTGGAGACTCTTCCAAGAAGGTTCACTGGGATTATCGTGGTATGAATGCTTTGTCCAATGAAGGAAACCTACAAGCTGGAATTTACTGATTCTTTAGAAGAATGAGAAACATATTGAAAGATGGGGATTCTTATGGGGAAAGACAGTCAATGGTGAGGCTGTTTCCTCCTGAGACAGAGAACCAGTCCTCCGCCACCTCTCCTGTGGCTAGAGAAGGGTGGCACGGTAGTTGTTGCCTTACGTTGCCAGAGACCCAGATTCGATCCCGACTATGGGTGCTATCTCTACGGAGTTTGTACGTTCTCCCCGTGACTATGTGGACTTTCTTCGGTTTCCTCCCACACTCTAAAGACGCGCTGGTTTGTAGGTTAATTGGCTTGGTATAAATGTAAAATTGTCCCTAGTGTGCGTCGGATAGTGTTAATGTGCGGGGGTCGCTGGTCGGTGAGGACTCGGTGAGCTGAAGGTCCTGTTTCTGTGCTGTATCTCTAGACTAAACTAGAGAAGACTCCACGATTTCTGTCCAAGCTCCTGCAATCTCCCCTCTTGCCTCTCTCAGTAACCGAGGATAAATCCCATCGGGTCCGGGGATTTATTTACCTTAATGCTCGTCAAGAGCCCCAACATCTCCTCCTCCCAAAATCTCAAATTGCCCTTGCTTTTAGTATTTTCATGATTTTATTGAATGGTAGAGGTGGCTTGAGGGGTTGAATGACTAAAGGGCCTGTCCCACCAGCATGCAACTCTATGCGATGAGCGCAACCTAACGTGGTCGCTTGAGCCGTCCGGCGTCGCGGGGCCGGTCCCACTTCGATCACCGGAGCCGTGTGAAATTGTGCGGAGTTCGTCCCAACATCGCGCGGGGCTCCGAAAAACTGACTATGTTCAAAAATTCCGCGCGGCAACGGCTTGTCGGCTCGCAGTCGCCTCAACGCATTACACACCGCCTCGACATCGTGCCTCCGTGAACCCATCTGTAGGTGCCTCCGTGACCCTCTGTGTGGCTCCGTGGCCCTTTGTGTGTGTGCCTCTGTGCCCCTCTCTGCGCGGCCCTTGCTGCCGGTTTGGTCGCATGCTGGTGGGAACGGCCCTGTACAGGGGATCACCCGACCTCCACGCGGCCCCCGCTTCTAGTTTGATCGCGCTCATCGCATGGAGTCGGATGCTGGTAGGACAGGCCCTTTACTCTTGTTTCTTCCACTTATGATCTTGCATACCAAACAGGAAGAGAAGAAGACCACTTGACCTCTTGAGCGTGGCCCACTATTTAAGATTGTGGCTGATGTAATTGTGACCTCCACTCTGCATTCCAATCCTAACCTTTCCTTCCCCCATTCCCCAACCCAGTCGCCTTGTTGCTTATGAAGAATTTGTCTACCTCTGCTGTAAAAATTAAAAATGATCAAGTCTACCTAAACTTTCCTCAAGTCTATCTAACCTTTCCTGCCCAATCCAGGTATTAACCTCTTGATGTACTAGACTGAGCTTCATCTAGTACATCAACATCCTTAAATAAAGAGGCCGTTATTGTATTTGGTATTCCAGATGAGCTCTCACCTCTGCAATATACAGCATAACAGAAGCACAACCTCTTTAGTATTCAATTCCCTTAGCAAATGGTCTACAGTTACCAGCAATCTGTACTTTTACAAGACAAAGTCTGATTTATATCAAACGTATTTGAGCTGGGAGGTACAGGGGAAGAACGAGTACACCAAATTCTTCTAATGATGGTGCATTTTATGGTAGAATTTTATCCTATTGTATTTGAATGAAAAGTTGTGACATGCTCTGCAATTCTTAAGCTTGCATCTATTTCAATTTGGGTGCCTTTGCCATGACTTGAAGGATATCGATGATGAATCACGGTGTGGTTTTCCACTCGAGTGTTGTAAATATCCGGGTTTGGGATGCCTTGGTTCTAAATAATATGGAATCTGGCGGTGTCCATTATGTAAATGCCCAGAGTTCTTCAAGTATAATATAACTTAAATCTTGTCATCCTTTGCATGTAAAAGCCTTATGACGGAGTCTGATTGTAACTCATTTCCAGTTAATAATTGATTGATGAAAAGCTACAGCATGGAAACGGGTCCTTCTGCCCACCGAGTCCACGCTGACCATTGATTACCCATTCCTAGTGATTGATGTTATTCCACTTTCACATCCACTCTCTCTACACACAAGTAATTTACAGAAGCCAGTTGACATACAAACCTGCACATGTTTGGGACGTGGGAGGAAACCGGAACGCCTGGAGGAAACTCGTGCGGCCACAGACAACACTAGAGGTCTGGATCCAACCCGGGCCTCTGGCATTTTGAGGCAGCAGCACTACCAGCTGCTCCACTCTGCTGCCCTAATGCGGAATTAAATTTTCTTCATATGTCATACCAAATGGAATGTTCAGGGTTTATTTTTATTAGTATATACAGCGCAATAAATACCATGTATCCATAAAATATATTACTTTCTGATTGTCAGTTAGATAACCAAGTAGGGTGAATACGCATAATGTAAGTAGATGCATTAACGTTAATCATTTATTTTATCACTGCAGGTTTTTGGAACCAGGAAAAGTAATGCTGCCGAGCTGCATATTGCCTACAGATATGGGGAACACTATGACAGTGTGCGGAAGGTCAATGATAATTCAGAAGCACCTGCAAACCTGAAGACTGAGGTTGGTGAATGGAATTTGACTGTAGTCTTGGCCCTTGCATATGTGGAGGCACAGTGGCTTTTAGTAGTGAACGTTAAATGTTGACATCTGATGATTAAAGATTTCTGAGCCTGCATCCAAGTTCTTGAGGAGGAAAATTCAGGGGGGGAAAGCAACCAATGTAACTAAACTCTAAAGGACCTGTCCCACTTACGCAATTTGTTTCCGCGACTTGCTGGCACCCATCATAGTCGCAGCAGGTGGCCGAAAATTTTCAATGTGTTGAAAATCCAGCGGCGACATGAAAAAGGTACGATTCTATGGGCGGCTACTCACGACCATACAGGCATCGCCCCACGACATGTCAACACAGTCGCCGAAAAAATCGCGTAAGTGGGACAGGCCCATAAGAAAGTTAGAAAAAAGGTTGGGTGAATGTTTTTAAGTTTGCTTGTAAACAACATTGCAAACTCTTGTTGACGTGAAGGTTTGATTCCTTTAATTCTGGCTGCTCAAGATGTGGAATTAATTTTAAACTGCAACTCAGAAACAAAGATTTGCATTAACTTTATTCGATAATAACCACTCTAGTAATGCCTGTTGAATGCAATTTTTCTTTTGTTTTTGTTCTACTGAGAATGGTATCAGAGATGGACAATACTGAAAGATAACTTAAGTGCAGTACAGCTTGGTGGAGCTGCTGCCTCACATCGCCAGAGACCCGGGTTTGATCCTGACTGGTGCTGTCCACATGGAGTTTGCATGTTCTCCCTGTGACTTTGTGGGCGTCGACTGGGTACTCTGGTTTCCTCCCACATCCCAAAGATGTGCGAGTTTGTAGGTTAATTGGCCTCTGTAAGATGCCCCTATTGTGCAGGGAATGGATGAGAAAGTGGGTAACTCGTGCGAATGTCGGCATGGACTCGGAGGGTCGAAGGGCCTGTTTCCGTGCCTTACCATTAAACTAAACTTCCTCATTGCTCAGTTTTCTGTGCAGCATCTGGTATGAATGCAACAACTTTATTGTGAGATGGTCTCCACAGCGGCAGATCCACAAATATTCATGTTTGAACATGTGACTTGCACAGATGCTCATTAAAGATGATTCAAAGAAGAAAGATCGGAATAAGATGTGTCATTATCAAGTGGAAGATATACGGGATTTTGAAAGTGAAATGGCAGAAATAGATATGGACGATGCAGTTCAAAAAGTGCGCAACGCGACAGGGTGCATGGTGAGTAATTGGAAGTGTATAAATGAATAATACTTTATTGTCACATGTAACTAGTAGGTACAGTGAAATGCTTTGTTGTACATACAACCTAGACAGTACTCTGGTGTCACCATGTTTTGGTGCCAACAAAGTTACAAACAGTCCTATCTACTGCCTGCTAAGGCACGTGACAACAGCCCCCCCCCCCCCCCCCCCCACTGTCCTGCTGGTTCCACCTTCCTTCTTCCCTCTCAGTGGCCAATCCCACCGGGTCCCTCTATTGTCCTTGGTGGTCCACCTCACTCTCGACATCCACCTTGCTCTTGGGTTTGGCCTCTCTTGGAGTTTGTATTTTATGGTTTGAGAATTGTGATGATTTTAAATCTATGGTTTGTTTGCTCAGTTCAATGTTGTGCAATTCCACAACAGAGCCACGTCATCAGGGCCACGTGGCCCTGGGTGTGAGTCTGTCACACTGACCTGGACTTTGCTGGGTGTGTCCATTTTCTTCATATACATGGAATGTGATCTATATTTCGCAAGAGGCAACACTGAGAGGCAACAACTACATTTGTTTCTACATTTTCAAGTCCAGACAGTATGTGGTTTGGAAGGGTGTTTCCATTCAGTAGTCTTCCTCTGGCTCTTGTCATTTCTGGATTTAGGAAGAGTTGTCAGAGAAACCTTGAGTTGCTGCTGTACATTTTATATTTATTAGAGTTTTTGGACACCATCAATCATGCACTTGAATTGCAGCCTGCAATCCTGCAAAGCTTTGGGGAAATACTATATCAGGCTGTGGGACAAGTCCTCGCATTAATGAAGAGGATACAATAAGTTTTGTGGGTGTCTTAGTTTAGTTTAGATATACAGCATGGAAACGCACTCTTTGGCCCACCGAGTCCACACCGACCAGCTATCGCTCGTACACTAGTTCTGTCCTGCACATACTCGGGACAGTTTTTACAGAAACCAATTGGCCTTTGAGCCTGTGTATTGTTTGTAATGTGGGAGGGAAGCAGATCACCTGGAGAAAACCCACTCCGTCACAGGGTGAATGTACAAACTCCATACAGACAGCACTTGTAGCCGGGGTCAAACCCATAGAAAACATAGAAAAATAGTAGGCCCTTTGAGCCAACACCGTCATTCAATATGATCATGGCTGATCATCTAAAATCATTACCCCGTTCCTGCTTTTTCCCCCCATACCCCTTGATTCCTTTAGCCCTAAGAGCTAAATCTAACTCTCTCTTGAAAACATCCAGTGAATTGGCCTCCACAGCCTTCTGTGGCAGAGAACTCCACAGATTTACAACTCTGGGTGAAGAAGTTTTTCCTCATCTCAGTCCTAAATGGCCTACCCCTTACTCTTAAACTGTGACACCTGGATCTGGACACTCCCACCATCGGGACATTTTTCCTGCATCTAGCCTGTCCAATCCTTTAAGAATGTTATATGTTTCTATAAGATCTCCTCTCATCCTTCTAAATTCCAGTGAATACAAGCCCAGTCGACCCATTCTTTCATCATATGTCTCTCCCATCATCCTGGGAATTAACGTGATGAACCTATGCTGCACTCCCTCAATAGCAATAATGTCCTTCCTCAAATTATGAGACCAAAATTGCATGCAACACTCCAAGTGTGGTCTCTCCAGGGCTCTGCACAGCTGCAGTAGGACCTCCTTGCTCCTAAACACATATCCTCTCGCAATGAAGACCAACATGCCATTAGCTTTCTTCACTGCCTGCTCTACCTGCATGCTTACTTTCAGTAGGCTGAGAGGTGATCTTATAAAGATATTTAAAATCATGAGGGGAATAGAGAGGATGAATGCACGGCCTTTTTCCCAACGTAGCGGAATCGAGAACTAGAGGGCAGGGCTTTGAGGTGAGATGGGAAAAATTTAATAGGAATTCTAGCGAGAACCTGAGACCACCTTTCATTAGAATTCTTTAGTAGACTCCATGCTTGAAGATGCATCTTACTGAAATATAAACGTGACAAATTTCAATTTCACGCAGAGGGTGGGTATATGGAGTGACCAGGAGGAAATAATTGAGGCAGATACAGAAGAACATTTAAAAGACATTTGGGCAGCTACATGGATAGGAAAGGTGTAGAGAGATATGGAACTAGGTGTCTTGGTTGGCACAGATGTGTTGGGCCGAAGGGCCAGTTTTCATGCTGTATGACTCTATATCTGGTCGAGTTATATAATACTGACACTGCTGTGATAACCCCTGAAGTTAAGGATCCAAAACTCTTTCAAAGCATATGCAAAGGAGAATTACCATTAATCTGTGAGCTGGGTAGAAAATGTGGGGGAAGAAATCTCGTTGTTTAATTATGGTTCTTGTTTTCCTTCAGGACACTGATGTGATTGTTCAGAATCTAGAGTTTGAAAACTACAACATTGAGACTGCAATAGTTGCTACCTTGCAGATAAGTGACCTGAAGAATAGCAGTAAGTTCCTTGCATAAATATTTTAATACATTCTCTGTACAATGTGTTCCAAGTTCACTTCAAGAACTTTTGAGCTGTTTTTTTTTCTCTGGCTGATTTATTTTCATTGCTTCTCGGTGTAAAATCTCCCTTTGGTGCTCTAGTTTCAGTTAAGCTGCCTCCAATTAGCCGTTGCCAGAGGATCACAAAGACTATCTTTCATTAGAATTCTTTAGCAACTTTCATGCATGAAGACACATCCTTCTGAAATATAAATTGGACCATTGTTTCAGTTGCTTTAATTTCCAGATTATTAGTATTATCTAAAGCAGTCCTGAAAGATCAACTTAAGTGTCAGAAAATAAAAACATTTGATAACAATGGGTCTGGGAATGCAATGTGTCTTGAAATTCTCGTGAGTAATATACCATCTAGTAAAGTAAGTTTTTAAGCTTAGTTGGAAAAAAATTAATATGAAGTTAGGATGCTTCTATCCACTAATTGTGATTTAAGGTTTAGTCTTGTTTTCTCTGCTGCAGAATCATTTTTTGTTTTGTTTGTACAATTTCTGTGCCATTATCTTTCCTTGGATTAGATAGTATTGAGGACTCCAACAAGAACAGCTCAAATTGCAGCCCTCCACACATGTCTTCTCTTTGGATAGAGAATGGAACTGGAAACAGGATTTTCGGAAACCAGGGTTTAAACCCTGAAGAAATTGAAAATAATAGGACATTCAGCCAAAAGGAAGAAAATAAGAGGAACAAAAACAAGGTGTGTACATTTCCATTTGCCCAATGTGACTGGAGGTTGATTATATAGGGAGTGGTCAGTGCAGTAAAACGTTATACCAGATATTATGATGCTCATGATACTAAGTGTTCTGAAATGCGAAAATATTACAATGGAGAGTAGATACCCCATCACCATGCAGGCAGCATCACATTGATCTGCCGCGTTACTCCAGTACTTTGTGTCTTTTTTTGTTATAAACCGGCATCTGCAGTTCCCTTTTAGCCCGTGGATAATTTTGGCCAGCTTGTATGTTTAAATTTATTGCTTTTTTTGTTAGAAAACATGGACTGTAAAAGGTCAATGTTAGGAAAACTATCGGCAGCTTCAATGGACGCTCAGCAAAAACACCAAGTGCTGGAGGAACTCAATGGATTAGGAAGCATCTGTGGAGGGAATGGACAGATGCAGTTTGGAGTTGTGAACCTTCAGACTGATAGAGTAGGGGGGAGAAAGCTGGAAAGGATAAGCGGGGAGGGACAAAGCATGGCACATGATGGGTGGATACAGGCTATTATATTGCAGTTTGTAGTCTCCAAATTAGGTACTACATTTCCTAACATTACACCTGCGGTATCAGCTCAAGGGTATTATCCATGATGTGCATTGGGATGCCCCCAATATCATGAAATGATCTTTATAAACATGAGATATACAAGGAGCTGCAGATGCTGGTTTAAAAAAAAAACCACACAAAATGCTGGAGTAACTCAGCGAGTCAGGCACCATCTCTGGAGAACATGGATAGGTGATGTTTAGGGTCGGGATCCTTCTTCAGACTGAAGAAGGGACCTGACCTGAAATGTCACCTATCCATGTTCTCCAGTGATGCTGCTGAGTTACTCCAGCACTTAAAAAATATATATATATATATATAAATACAGCCTTTATTTCGACTGTAGTCCCACTTTAAGTGAAATTTGGGAACGTCAGCTATTTACTGGATGAACTCAACATAATCAGAAAAATGCTTAAAAACATAACTATAACGTGCATAACAGGATAAAGTGTAATTATATTTCATGTACCACTTAAGGTTTATTACAGAGAATGTGTAAATAGTGAAATGCATCCTAATTATTCAAACTGGTGACTCGTATCATAGTGTTTGTTTTTCCAGTCCTCATTCTCCATTTGAATTTCTAAAACTGCAGGTTACTAGTAAGCAGCGCAAAGAGCAATTAAGGATAGAAAAGAAGAAACGTCAGGAAGAGAGGCATCGACAAAAGGTTCTGGACGGCAGGAGCAATAATTTAGAAGAGCTAACAACTGATGGGAACTTGCAGCCACCAGTTACTTTAGTAAAAACATTTGCTACTTTAAACATTTGACTCCGCAACCAGAGATGACCTAAGATCGTAAGGGTTACAGAGAATTCTCGTACGTGGGGGAAGAACGAGGGAATTTCGGATATTTTTTTTCCCGATGCTGCTCTTTAGATTTAACAATGTTGGACTGCACACTTTGAAGAATTTGATTTTTTTTCCTTTGTAAACGAGTGTAAACAAACTGGAAGAAAATCTGTGAAAGGTGAAAACACAGTTGGTTATTTACACTATAAATGCAATAAAGACTTACGATGGTAAGGTGAGAATTATAATAGGCAATTTGAAATGTTTGGGTTTTTTTGGAAAGCCCTTTAAGAACTGTGTAAGTAAGTGATCCGGAGAGCTGACCACCACATTTTAAGTATACCCTCCTTACATCTACATTGATGTTCAGTAATCAAGATCAAAGTTGAGCCCGTTTTACAGCATAGTTTTTTACCATTCTTCCAAAAGAGGCTATCGCTGAGTGGGTATGCACAGGAATATTTCAGAATGAAGCATTAGCCTAACACTCATTTGCTGACATCAGTTAGGAGGGTCTTGAATTGAATTGCAAAAGTAACTTTTTTTTTTATTAAATCACTTTTCAGGACTGATTTTTTTTTAAATTTTTAGTTAAGGCTGCAATATCAATGCTGTGAACCACCAAATACAAAGGATACTTTCCCACTGTTCCAAGAAGGCAAATAGGCTTGGCAGCTGTCTTAAACCCTATGTAATTCATGGAGGAACTGCAGCTTCAAACAGCACAAGAAATCCCCGCAACTTATTTATCAAAGCCTTTTTATTTCAGCATTCCTGTAGATAATTTAAGCTAAAAGAAAACTTATCTTCTTGAAATTCTACCTCCCAGTTTTTTTTAATGGTAGTAAAGTCCAATCTGATCCTGAAAATCATTGGAAATTGCCAAATGTTTGAAACAGTAACTTCCATGGACAGCAGTGTTAAAGTGCTGGCTTTTGTATGATTATGATTGTTTCTGCTCTATTTCTGTTCTGTATATACAATGATAATAAAGCAACGCATTGAGAGGCTACGTTTAAAAAAAAATTATATTTGCAGTCTGTGGTGGAGCTGATTCTATGTTGCATCTGGTATCAGACTTGGCAATCTAATTGAATCCCAGAACCAGGCAAATCCATGTTACTTAAGGGGACTTTTGCATATTAATCAGCAAGACTGGCTCTGCTGCCAGAGACTGGAAACTGCCTGCTGACTACAGTCTGAATAGGTACCTGGATAAACGTGGGAACCTTTAAAGTGGGTGGTTTAACTTGGCCATAGCTCTTTGTAAGCCTACATACAGTTGGGAAACGTCCAAGCTTTCTAGACTTGAGCAACATGTAAAGAAAACAACAAATGTTTGAAAACACACACAGCATCTGAGAAGCAGAGTTAATGTTTCAGCCTGGGACACTTAGACAGAGCGGTTTGGAGCAAAAATGTGAAAGTTAACATTTCAGGTCTGAGAGTACCGACAAAGGATTTTGGGGCTGAAGAGTTGACTTTTTATTCTTGCCACAGGTGCTGAGGTGGGCACTGTAAAACACAGCCTTTACTGTGAATCAGAATTAATGTTCTACATTATCTCACAAGCAGAGGGATGATAAATTGGATTTGTGGCAGAAATACATTTAGGAATTTTTAATGTAACATCAGTAATGAGGAAACAATTGATTCAAGATTGGCCAGGTCTCTCTGAATATTCACCTTTTTAAAGAGCAAGAGCTCTCCAAATTTGAAACTCAAGTTACTGGGAGTTGCTTGTACTGTACGCCACTTAGAGTCATAGAGTGATACAGCGTGGAAACAGACCCTTCGGCCCATCTTGCCCACACCGGCCAACCTTTTCATTTTCTTGCCGTATTTGTTATTATTTATCTGATACGTTGGAGCTCCGCGCGGGCAGTGCACCTGAAATCTTGTTGTATGTATTTACAATGACAATAAAGATTATTATTATTAGTTCCAGCTACACTAGTCCCACCTGCCTGTATCCCTCCAAACCTATCCATGTACCTGCCTAACTGTTTCTTAAATGTTGGGATAGTCCCACCCTCAAATACCTCCTCTGGCAGTTTGTTCCATACCCCCACCACCATCTGTGTTTAAAACGTTACCCCTCTGCTTTCTATTAAATCTTTTCCCCTTCACCCTAAACATATGTTCTCTTGTCCGCGATTCGCCTTCTCTGAGTTAGAGACTCTGTGCATCTACCTCTATGCCTCTCATGATTTTATACACTTATGTGACTATTATTTTAGAAGTCTGCATTGTTAGACCTAGTAAGCCGTAAAATTGTTATCCTCAGTTAAGGGACATACATGTGCACTGAATATTTCCGTGGGGAATATATAATCAGAGGATTGGCTGCCTTGTACTTTTCAATCTCTCAAATGTAGCTCGGAGCTGCCAGCTATGAACAAACATCTGAAATATCAACTAACTCAATACTGAAAATGGCAGGACAGTGTACTGAATTGCAGCTGGATCTGTGTTTCCTGGTTCAGAAGGGATTTATGAAGGGGAAATCACACTTTATTAATCTGCTGGAATTTTTTGAGGATGTAACAAGTAGAATAGATCAGGGAGAGCCAGTTGATGTGGCGTATCTGGACTTTCTAAAAGCCTTTGAACAGGTCCCACACAAGAGATTAGTGTGTAAGATTAGGGCACATGGCATTGATGGTAGGGCAATCACATGGATAGAGAACTGGTTGGCAGACAGGAAGCGAAATGTAGGAATTAACAGGTTCTTTTCAGAATGGCAGGCAGTGACTAGTGGGGTGCTGCAAGACTCAGTGCTGGGACCCCAGTTATTTACAATATAAACAATTTCGACGAGGGAATTAACCAAGTTTGTGGATGACACCAAGCTGGGTAGCAGTGCTATGAGGCTGCAGGGTGACTCGGATAGGTTGGGTGAGTGGGCAGATGCAGTATAATGTGGATAAATGTGAGATTATCCACTTTGCTGGCAAAAACAAGAAGGCAGATTATTATCAACCTGTCGGCTGGGCTTGTATTCACTGGAATTTAGGGGATCTTATTGAAACATACAAAGTTCTTAAGGGATTGGACAGGCTAGATGCAGGAAAAATATTCCTGATGTTGGAGGAGTCCAGAACCAGGGGTCACAGTTTAAGAATAAGGGGTAGGCAATTTAGGACTAAGGTGAGGAAAAACTTTTTCACTCAGTCGTGAATCTGTGGAATTCTCTGCCACAGAAGGCAGTGGAGGCCAATTCACTGGATGTTTTCAAGAGAGAGTTAGAATAGTAAGATTAAATGAGAACTTACCAGTTTGAAGTTTGATCTTGATTTTATGAGGAGTTACGTTGGTGATTACGTGAAGAACTCCGTTTAGGCCGGATGCGCGTCAATCTTCAAAGCAGCGATATGAAATCACAAATAACAGTCACCGAAGTGACATAGTGAGACGCGTGAATCGAGAACTACCAGATAATCTTTATGAGAGGGGTTGGGCGTGGCGGGCACGTAATCACCAATGTATCTCCTCATAAAATCAAGATCAAACTTCAAACTGGTAAGTTCTCGTTTAATCTTAGGCAAGGCAAGTTTATTTATATAGCACCATTCATACAAGCTGCAATTCATAGTGCTTTACAAAAGAAACAAGAGAATAACATAGTTTAAAAACATTGCAGAACCACAATACAACACAGGACAACAGAATAGCCAATAAGCCAATTGCATGAATAGTAAAACAAAGTCACTAAAATATTAAGACTATTTTAAAAGCACGTAAAAGGGTTAAAACTAGAAGATTAAAATTACCCGCATGTTGGGTCATGAAAAAGCTACATCAAACAACAGTGTCTTTAGGCCTGACTTAAATGTGGTTACAGTCTGTGCACACCTCAGGTGTTCAGGGAGCCTGTTCCACAGGTGTGGAGCATAGAAACTGAATGCTGCTTCAGCCCTTTTTGTTCTGACCCTGGGAACATGGAGTAAACCTGTCCCCGAAGACTTGAGGGGTCTAGGTGCCTCATAAACAACAAGTAAGTCAGAGATGTATTTTTGACCCAGACCATTCAGAGCCTTGTATGCCAGTAACAGAATTTTAAAATCTATCCTTTTACACACAGGGAGCCAGTGCAAAGATTTAAGGACCGGTGTAATGTGGTCCATTTTCTTGGTGTTGGTTAAGACTCTGGCAGCGGCATTCTGGATAAGCTGCAGTTGTTTAATTGTTTTTTTACTGAGACCTGTAAAGATACTATTACAATAATCTAACCTACTGAAGATATATGCATGAACAAGTTTTTCAGTGTCTTCTTTGGACAGAAATCCCTTGATTCTTGCAATGTTTTTTAGATGGTAGTCGGCAGATTTGGTAATGGTTATTTTACTTACTATTTTACTTTGGAGTCACGTGAGTGATTCCGTGAATAGTTCGAAGCTTTGTGATTTCATGTGGTTGGATACGCAATGGAAGACTTTTAAAGACTGCATGGATGAACTTCAAAAATTGTTCATCCCGGTTTGGCAAAAGAATAGATCAGGGAAGGTAGTGCATCCGTGGATAACAAGGGAAATCAGGGATAGTATCAAAGCAAAGGATGATGCGTACAAAGTAGCCAGAAAAAGCAGCATACCAGAGGACTGGGAGAAATTCAGAGACCAGCAGAGGAGGACAAAGGGCTTGATTAGGAATGGAAAAATAGATTATGAAAGAAAACTGGCAGGGAACATAAAAACTGACTGCAAAAGTTTTTATAGATATGTGAAGAGAAAGAGATTAGTTAAAACAAATGTAGGTCCCTTGCAGTCAGAAACAGGTGAGTTGATCATGGGAAACAAGGATATGGCGGACCAATTGAATAACTACTTTGGTTCCGTCTTCACTAAAGAAGACATAAATAATCTGCCGGAAATAGCAGGGGACCGCGGGTCAAAGGAGGACTTGAGTGAAATCCAGGTTAGTCGGGAAGTGGTGTTGGGTAAATTGAATGGATTAAAGGCCGATAAATCCCCAGGGCCAGATAGGCTGCATCCCAGAGTACTTAAGGAAGTAGCTCCGGAAATAGTGGATGCATTAGTGATAATCTTTCAAAACTCTTTAGATTCTGGAGTAGTTCCTGAGGATTGGCGGGTAGCAAACGTAACCCCTCTTTTTAAGAAGGGGGGGAGAGAGAAAACGGGGAATTACAGACCAGTTAGTCTAACATCGGTAGTGGGGAAACTGCTAGAGTCAGTTATTAAAGATGGGATAGCAGCACATTTGGAAAGTGGTGAAATCATTGGACAAAGTCAGCATGGATTTATGAAAGGTAAATCATGTCTGACGAATCTTGTGCAATTTTTCGAGGATGTAACTAGTAGCATGGATAGGGGAGAACCAGTGGATGTGATGTATGTGGACTTCCAGAAGGCTTTTGACAATGTCCCATATAAGAGATTACTATATAAACTTAAAGCATACGACATTGGGGGTTCAGTATTGATGTGGATAGAGAACTGGCTGGCAAACAGGAAGCAAAGAGTAGGAGTAAACAGATCGTTTTCACAATGGCAGGCAGTGACTAGTGGGGTACCGCAAGGCTCAGTGCTGGGACCCCAGCTATTTACAATATACATTAATGATCTGGATGAGGGAATTGAAGGCAATATCTCCAAGTTTGCGGATGACACTAAGCTGGGGGGCAGTGTTAGCTGTGAGGAGGATGCGAGGAGACTGCAAGGTGACTTGGATAGGCTGGGTGAGTGGGCAAATGTTTGGCAGATGCAGTATAATGTGGATAAATGTGAGGTTTCCACTTTGGTGGCAAACATAGGAAAACAGACTATTATCTAAATGGAGGCCGATTAGGAAAAGGGGAGATGCAGCGCGACCTGGGTGTCATGGTACACCAGTTATTGAAAGTAGGCATGCAGGTGCAGCAGGCAGTGAAGAAAGCGAATGGTATGTTAGCTTTCATAGCAAAAGGATTTGAGTATAGGAGCATGGAGGTTCTACTTCAGTTGTATAGGGTCTTGGTGAGACCACACCTGGAGTATTGCGTACAGTTCTGGTCTCCAAATCTGAGGAAAAACATTATTGCCATAGAGGGAGTGCAGAGAAGGTTCACCAGACTGATTCCTGGGATGTCAGGACTGTCTTATGAACAAAGACTGCATAGACTCGGTTTATACTCTCTAGAATTTAGGAGATTGAGAGGCGATCTTATAGAAACTTACAAAATTCTTAAGGGGTTAGATAGGCTAGATGCAGGAAGATTGTTCCCGATGTTGGGGTGTCCAGGACAAGGGGTCACAGCTTAAGGATAAGGGGGAAATCCTTTAGGACCGAGATGAGAAGGACTTTTTTCACACAGAGAGAGGTGGGTCTCTGGAACTCTCTGCCACAGAGGGTAGTTGAGGCCAGTTCATTGGCTATATTTAAGAGGGAGTTAGATGTGGCCCTTGTGGCTAAGGGGATCAGAGGGTATGGAGAGAAGGCAGGTACGGGATACTGAGTTGGATGATCAGCCATGATCATGTTGAATGGCGGTGCATGTTCGAAGGGCCGAATGGCCTACTCCTGCACCTAATTTCTATGTTTCTATGCCGCAGATCGAAATCTCGGCATCTCACGGCATCGATTGACTCAGGATGAGTGGATAATCAAAATGCATTAGCATGATATTGATTCAAATGTATTAATGGTTTACGTTAATAAATAAATCAATAGCAACCCCTGTAACTCAGGGGAGGCTAAAGTGGACGCAAACAGAATGGGCAAAACCCCAGGGTCAGTAACCAGCCTATGGAATTATTTTTTTTAAATCAATTTAGTTGACTATCCTGCAGTCACGAGAATATGGTCGATGGGCATGTCCATTGCCCTGGCCTCTTACGTTGATGCTGACCTGGTGGAATGAGATATACAATCGTCAGTGTTAATACCTGCATAACTCAGAACCTGCTGCAGCCACCTTCAAATAGTCTGAATCGACCTTCCTTTGTGTAGTTGTTTGTTGATTAATAAACAATGCTGATTCCACACTTCTTAGGATTCTGGTGGCCTTGATAACATAGACGTGAGACCGTGGGGTATCTGAAAAATCTAAATCATGCTACCCCTGGTCTGCTCTGCTTGTGTAGATCAGAATGTAAAATGTAATGCCACCTGCAGCCAATTCCACCCTATCTAGCCACAGCGTTTGCAATGTTTGCCGTCGTTGTGCTGATATTAGTGTCATAACTGAGGATGTAGCTGGAACCTCTTGGTGAAGTAATGTTCA
Organism: Raja brachyura; assembly: GCA_963514005.1. The sequence goes on from OY740811.1 coordinate 30,551,281, forward strand.
CACATTTTCAATAACCAACTGCATAATCTTGTAGTGTGGGAACTTGTGTCAAGATCTTTTTAACAACTCGATATCCGGGTTGAACCCGACAGAGTAGTTCCCGTTTGTTGCAGCTGTAGTGTCTCTATAACTGAATTATTGTCAAATACCATTTAAGAATGAACTGGAAATGTCAGTAATCTGTACCGTATTAAATGCAACATTAACATTTAAACAAAATCACTTCTGATCCCCTCAATAGGAATGTACTGCTCTTTTGGGTGCTATCCCTGCACTCTGCAGTGAGCACATCCATGGCTTGATGTGACAACCTGAGCCATAAGTCAATCCATTCAAAATATGTAAATTAATAATTGTTTTATTGTGCAAAGGCTGGTCTCCTGAACCACAGTTTGAACCAGCAAGTTTTTTTTTTGGAATAACCGTACACCGTTGTATTATTATGCCTGATGAAGCAGGCAACATGGCTGCTTCATCAGGCGACAGTACGAACCCAAGCGAGGTCTTGCTGACTGTTTTAAGACCCAGCTAATGAGGCAAAAAATGGAGGAAGACATAAAAGAACATTCCTCCTTTTGTAGCAAGAATGTATTTCTCCACACTGTTCTGCCACATATTTTTGCAATCAGTGAATAAACATGCACCAACATGTCGATATTCGATGTAGCATTGAACCATACTTTCATAATACTTTGAGATCCAATACCTATTCTGTGTTGTCATCAATCTGAACTGGATGATACACCAGTGGCAAAGGAGATTGAGTAATTATTACAGGATACTTTTGCTTGATTGCCATGTAACAAACATATGTCACCATCGTAGAGTAGCAACTTGAAATTGAGCATGTAGAATATGTATATTCGCTCAATAGCCCCTTACCCATGGGGTGCATCTAGTGTATATATTTAGTTAATACCAACAATTGAAGAATTGGTAACTCATGCAAATCTCCACTACCTCCTAGAGATGGTGTTCGGAATTTCTCACCTTGGAGTCCTTAGCATCAGTTTGTAATAACTGAATTCGACCGACCAACCTACTGGAGCGAGTTTCAAGTTCAAATTAGTTTATTGTCATGTTCAGCAATGCTGAATACTGTTTTTTCATCATTGTGACTGAGGTAGCTTCAGCTGACAATAGCATAAGGTTGTTAACAATGGTCTAATTGTCCTTTGAGAGGTTGCTACTTACACGATATCAGTTCCTTGATTTGCTCGGCTAAACACAGCTACTATATTGCCAATTACTCTTGATGAAAATAAAAGTCAGTTTTATAACAGGCTGCTGCTAACTCCAATCTCTTGCCACAGGGCGGAATCAAGGCTAATTAATAATTAAAGGTAAATCCCAATGACCAACGAACAGTTTATCCCATTTCGCAATGCTTTACTGTTATTAGTACAGTTATATTGTCTTTGATAACCTCTGTAATGGGATTTGCATAGCATGGATCTTTGAGACCCTTATGAATCTGTTGTTAGTCAGGAAAATAAGTTTTCATATTCGGAAAGTTCATATGCCCAACACTCTCCATTTTTCATAATAACATGCCACTCCTACCTTATTCCATGGGTGGTTTGCACGAGAACTTTGGCCCGATTTCCGAATCTTAACTTTAAAAAATAACCCTGACCATAATCCAAACTTGCTTGGAATGCTACTACTGTGCCTCAACCAGATGTTTTTATCCTTTGTGTGTTGTACAAACAAGTGTAAATATTACAACTTGTGAACGGTGCACTTACCCATGTTTTGGAAGTGCTAGACCCATTTTGTTGAGTAGGGTTGGTAAGGTGCATGGAATTTCTGAGCTATCATGCGGCCCCCAGCTCCAGTGAACCGCCTACTGCCAATGAGCGCCTGGGGTGCGTTCTGAAACTATGACTTTTGCCCGCCGTTGGCCTTGATTGATTCGTCTGACAGGTTTTCTTCCCCTGTTGAATAGGCCTACCAGAATAACAGATTCGGCGGCTGGCTCTCACATCCCCCTGTTGGTGCTGTTCACAGCCGGCACATATGTGCTTCAGTATGTTCTATTGACTTCTTTAGAGCCTGGAGTCAGTTATATCTTGACCTTTTGCTCTTCCCTCCTCAGAGAGGGCGATTCGTAGGCAACCCTAAACAGGCGCTGCCGCAGGATACCTATACTGATAAGAACCCACTGGACCTATACCCAAATAGAATATTCTGCTGGGATGGCAACTTTGTTGTCAGGAAAAAGGGTACCTCTGACACGTGGCCTTCATCCCTTGGGGTATGCCCCACGGCCATACCCTGAGACTCAGTGTCAGCAGGATACTGACCTGTCTTGGTTTCTGCCTCCAAAAGGGAGACCTGTAGCAGCTCTGTCAACTGGAACTGCTAGTGCGGCTTGCGGAGGTGGAACTTCTGTCTCAACCTACCATCAGAGTCGGTGTCAGAACTAATCCTCATCTATGAAGGTACTATCAAACAGTTCTCTACTAGATACTGCTGGCGCCTTTTTGTTCAGGATGGCGCTGACACTCTTCCTGTTGGCATGTGCCCTGCTGTAGCACTGTATGCAACAGTTGCTGCATTTGGGATAGTCGTTTCAACCGCACTTTCCAGCCCCGGTGAGGAATCATCCCCTGACTCCGTGGGCCTTGCTATCCAGCCCCGGTGGAGAATCATCTCCCGACTCCGTGGGCGTAGCAGACTTATGTGTGAACTTGAGCAACCCTGTCCCAGGCGTTGCTGGCGCCGCCTCTCGTAGAGGCTGGCGCTTTTTGACATGAAACAGTCCTTTACCAGGCGCTGCTAGCACTGCTGTCCCGTAGGCCGGCAATGTCACAAATGAAACAGCCCTGTATCAGATGCTGCTGGCGCGGCTCTCCCGTAGGCCGGCACTTTCATGCATGAAGGAGCCCTGTCAGGCGCTGCTGGCACGGCTTGTCCCATAGGCCCGAGCTATTAGTGTAGGCTCACTAAATCAAAATGTTAGTGTACAGCTTTACCTGTGAAGCGTTAAAACAATTTGTGCTAAACAACAAGGATTTCATTGCCAGAGACATATGATAATAACTTTTTATGACTTTAACTTTGCCTTTAGCTTTTAACTTTAAGAGAAATACTATAACATACACTAAACTTTATTATTAAGAAAAAAACCCTTGTAGCCCGACTCACCCGAGTTCAAATAGGGATGAACGAGTCCTTTCTCACCAATTTTTATTCCTTGCCTGGGGACCGACGTCTGTGAGCTGCTGACCGCACTGTCAGCGACTCTGGCGTTATTTCCTTGTCGTCCCACGGCATCCCCGCAGGCTGGGAGCCGCTGACTGCCTTGTTAGCGGCTCCTTATCTTGCAACCTGATCTTTTTGCCGGTTATCCGCTTCTGCGGTTGGACTGGGTTTCCCCACAGTCCATAACCGGTACACTCGTCTGGCTGTGAAAGTGGCAGGAAACCTCTGTGAAAAGAGGCTCCTGCCTGAAAAAAACCCTGGTAAGTAAAAAATAACTTACCTTTTAGGTTTAACTTACCGCTGGCAGGAGCGCTGTCCTGCCAGCCTGGTGCTTGCGCCAATGTGGCTGACGTACTGACGCACATGCGGCCTAAACGAGGCTCTTCACTGAATCACTCACGTGACTCCAAAGTAAAAATATCTCTATTGGGATAGTCCCTGCCTCAATTACCTTCTTCAGCAGCTCGTTCCATATACCCACCGTCCACTGTGTGGAAAAAGTTACCACTGGGGTTCCTATTAAATCTTTCCCCCCTCACCTTAAATCTATGTCCTTTGGTTCTCGATTTCCCCTGCTCTGGGCAAGAGACTGTGCACCTACACGATCTATTCTTCTCATGATTTTGTACACCTGTATAAGATCACCCCTCATCCTCATGCGCTCCAAGGAATAGAGGCCTAGCCTGCTTCACCTTTCCCTTTAGCTCAGGTACCCGAGTCCTGGCAACATCCTCGTAAATCTCTGCAACCTTTCCAGCTTGGCAACATTACTCGATCTTATATTTCAGGCATGCACCCTATGTGTCTTCCCACTAGAGGACATCTTGCATCGTGCAGGACTATCTGGCAGGCGAGTGATTTGGTCACGCAGGTAATGAACGGTTGCAGGGACTGGTGTGGCTGAATAAATTTGTTGTGAATGTGGATGGAAAAAACAAAGAGAGGGCAAATAAAGAGGAAAAACATATTTATAATCAATAATTAACATGGAATGTCTGAAATTCCAGAAAGGAACAGCAATAATTAAATTGTTTCTAATTCCAGAAAGATGCGGCCAGCGTTATACTCGGTTGGATGCTTGTACCAGTATGAACCTGTGTGTATAAACAAAAAATGCAGCAGCAGCAGCAGGGTGCAAAACCACAGCTGCCTGGAGGAACAGGAGGTCAATCTTTGACTCTTGATGAAATGATAAAAAGCCGATGAGAGAGAGAGGGCAAACATTCAGCCAATCGTGTACGGGCTTCATGCATTTGTGTAAGAACAACCAACTGCAACCAGTTAAGGGTAACGGTGCAGTTATCATTCATGCTTGAACAAACTCATTCTTGGTACAGTTGCATTTGCTTTAATAAAGGCAGAGGAGAGACGAATGCTCTGAACAGGCAGGTCTTCTGTTGGGAGTCTGTTTCTGCCTCAAGGACTCTGCAATTATGACAGGATGTGAGATAGTGGTGTGTGAACAGTTATGGAACTATTCTGGCGACCCATCAGGAAAATAACTTTCCCTTCTCGTGGCTGTGGCTGGCAAAGGAGAATTACATTCAGAAACATTATATAAAACAGTTCACTGTCAGCAAATCCTGGAGCGGTTTGGTCAATACTGTACTTTTGCAGCGCAGGCACTGTTGCAAAGCAGGAAAAGCAGCTAGTTTCTGTACCACACGCCTTTATAAACAACCTGTTAAGTAACCATCTAATCTGATTTTTAGAATGAAGTCATGGAAAATTGAGTTAAAATTAGTCCTCTCTTATCAGCTCTCTTTCTTTCACTGGTAAAGTAAGTGCGACAGTCCCTGAGTAAATAGAAACCAGGCTTTCTGCTGGCTTTGTAATATTTTATAGAGTGCTGCTCATCAAAGTAAAACCTAGCAATCTTTGATGCTGCCTGGGAATGGAAGGGACTTGGTTTAACGTCCAATCTGCAAGGCATCACATGTTACAGTGTAGTAATCACCCGTACAGCATTTCAATATCTATTCAGTTAGTGGAGCGAGACTTAAACCCAAGATGTGTGTAGGAAGGTTTACACCAAAGATAAACACAAAATGCTGGATTAACTCAGAGGGACATGCAGCATCACTGCAGAGAAGGGTCTCAGTCCAAAACGTCACCCTTTCTATTCAGGCAGCAAAAGCAGTTCAGAGTTGGATGAAAACTGGCTCTGGCAGCTATCCAAGGCAGACCCAACCCTTCATCCATATCAGTGTCGTTGACATAATAATCAACAACTTGGGATTTCAATGTACAGCACCAGACCCAACTAACCAGAGTCGGTTGGATCTTATCAAGTTGAACCTTTAGCCCCTTAAACAAGTTACACATTAATGGAGCATGTAATAAAACGTTTGAACCAGGAGAATGTGTGAACAACCTGCGCTCAGGGTATAAATAGAGAGAAGGTACAAACATCAGCAGTCCCGGGGTGAACTCGATTCCGGAGTGTCGGATCCAAACCGCTAATCCAAGTATGGAGAAAAAGGCTGTTGGAAGTACCTCAGCGTCAGAGCTCGAGTGCTCAATTTGCTTCAACAAGTACGAACCTTTCATCAGAAAACCCAAACTGCTGAGCTGCCAGCACTGTTTCTGCACCATCTGCCTGAAGATCATGGTGTCACTCAAGGACGGCTCCTGGGTTGTCTCCTGTCCGCTCTGCAGACGCTACACGCTGGTGGTGGACGCGCTGGTCAGCAACCTCCCAGACAACCAGAGCCTGATGGAGGTCCTGCCCAGAAGGATGTCCGCCTTCCCCGAATCCGTGCCCGAGATTCTGCTGTCTCCACACTTGCTGCTGCAGAGGCGGCCCAGCTCCTTCACTTTGCTCGCCCAGATCAATGACTCCAGCCGCTCTTCGGACAATGGAGATGAACGCTTCAGGGATCTGGTCACCGCATCAGCCATCAGGCGCTTTCTGGTGACCATGATCTTTTTCCTGATCCTCTTGTATGGGCTTCAGTATTTCTTCAAGAACACCACTCTGATCTGGATCTTGGTCGTCATGACTGTGCTGTGTGCATTGACGGGACTGATTCTACTGTACTTCACTTGCCGGCGCACTAGAAGCGGGGAATCCAGGACATTCTGGAACCCCCAGTCCGTTCTCACTGGACACTGATCAAATGTCAACACCTTCCTGTTCCCACAGTATGTTCATCCGATGATTTAAATTGAATTGAAGATATTGAGGACACAAAAAGTTGGAGTCACTCAGCGGGTCAGGCAGCATATCTGGAGAGAAGGAATGGGTGACGTTTCGGGTCGAGACCTTCGTCTGAAGAAGGGCCTCGACCCAAAACGTCACCCATTCCTTCGCTCCAGAGATGCTGCCTGTCCCACTGAGTCACTCCAGCTTTTTGTGTCTAGCTTTGGTTTAAACCTGCACCTGCAGACTTTCCGACACATCTAATATTTGTATTGTGGGATTTAAGTTGGGATTGTTATTAGTGGATCTGTGAGGCAGGAACTCCAAGCCAAAAAAATAGCTGGCTTGGAGATAGATATCTTCAAAGGCGGAGAATGACAGATTCTTGATTAGTACGGGTGTCAGGGGTTTATGGGGCAAAGGCAGGAGAATGGGGTTGAGAGGGAAAGACAGATCAGCCATGACAGAACGGCAGAGTAGACTTGATGGGCCAAATAGCCTAACTCTTCTCCTAGAACTGATTAACCTAGGAAGAGTACCCCTGAGGAGACCGCCATTAGACCCGAGAAGAGTGGGCCAACTCCCAAAACAATTGCCCCTCTGTCTTTCCCCACATCCTTGCATATTTTTTGCCCCTTCAACTGGTTTATCGATGTTTCATCGAGGAACATTAAGTTGACACGGTGGCTCAGCGGTAGAGTTGCTGTCTCACAGAGCCAGAGACCCAGGTTCGATCCTCACTACGGGTTAGTGTGCGGGGATCTCTGGTCGGCGCGGACACGGTGGGCTGTGTTTCCGCGCTGTATCTCTGAACTAAAAACGAAATATGTAACTATTACTTGAAGTGTTACGTTAGTTTGGACCAATGATTAACTTTAGTGCTGACTTGTACAGCTAAAGAGAGAGCCCTGTGTTGTGGTGGTGAGGCCAGACTTTTCCACTCTTCCAGGTTCTTCCAGTCACTTGCCACTTTTAACAAAAGAGACTGTTTAGTATCCTTCCTGAGACTGAGTCGACATGGTCCGAGTCAGCCACCTCACCCATTTTCCATTGTGTGGTGAACTTTGATCAAGGTCGCTTTGTTGCACAATGCTGTGTATGGATAACAGATGCTGAGGTCAGCTTGTATAGGAATGTGTATATACTTAAATGTTGCTGCTTGCAGAAACAGGAATAAACTGATGTTTGGTTTAAACTTTGTCTTTACTGCACATATTGCACACATTGTAAAGGTTTAATTTAGAGATACAGTGCGGAAACAGGCCCTTCGGCCCAGCAAGTCTGTGCCACCCAGCCGGTGATTACTGTACTCTGGTGCTATCCTACACACTAGGGACAATTTACAAAAGCCAATTAGCCGACAAACCTGCACGTCTTTGGAGTGTGGGAGGAAACCGGATCCCACAGGGAACTCTCACGCAGGTCACGGGGAGAACGTACAAACTCCGTACATACAACACCCATAGTCAGGATCGAACCAGGGTCCCTGGCACTGTAAGGCAGCAACTCTACCCCTGCGCCACTGAAGGATATGGGACTAAGCTACAGGAAGAGGTTGGGCAGGCTCCGACTTTATTCCTTGGAGGGCTGGAGACTGAGGGATGATATTATAGATGCGTATCAAATCATGAGGGGAATAGACAGGGTGAACCCGAGGACATAGGTTTAAGTGAAAGGGGAACGATTTGGGGGCAACTTATATGGAATGAGCTACCAAATTAAAAGACGGAGGCAGATACAATGACATAATTTAAAATAGATTTTGACAAGGACATGGATAAGAAAGGTTTAGAGGAATATGAGAAAGCAGGGTGACTTGGAGAACCTCACAAAACAGAAAGGCAGATTACTATCTAAATGGCGTCTAGTTGGGAAAAAGGGAAGTACAACGGGATCTGGGGGTCCTTGTACACCAGATATGAACATAAGCATGCAAGTACAGCAGGCAGTGAAGAAAGCGAATGGCATGTTGGCCTTTATAACAAGAGGAATCGAATATAGCAGTAAAGAGGTCCTTCTGTAGTTGTACAGAGCCCTAGTGAGACCACACCTGGAGTATTGTGTGCAGTTTTGGTCCCCTAATTTGAGGAAAGACATTCTTGCTATTGAGGGAGTGCAGCGTAGGTTTACAAGGTTAATTCCCGGGATGGTGGGACTGTCATATGCTGAGAGAATGGAGCAGCTGGGCTTGTACGCTCTGGAGTTTAGAAGGATGAGAGGATATCTCATTGAAATATATAAGATTGTTAAGGGCTTGGACACACGAGAGGCAGGAAATATGTTCCCGATGTTGGGAGAGTCCAGAACCAGGGGCCACAGTTTACGAATAAGGAGTAAGCCATTTAGAATGGAGACGAGGGAACACTTTTTCGCACAGCGAGTGGTGTCTGTGGAATTCTCTGCCTCAGAGGGCAGTGAAGGCCGGTTCTCTGGACGCTTTCAAGAGAGCGCTAGATAGGGCTCTTAAAAATAGCGGTGTCAGGAGATATGGGGAGAAGGCAGGTACGGGGTACTGATTGGGGATGATCAGCCATGATCACATTGAATGGCGGTGTTGGCTCGAAGGGCCGAATGGCCTACCCCTGCACCTATTGTCTATTGTCTGTAAATGGGACTGGTTTAGTATAGTTCCGAGATCCAGCACAGAAATAGAGCTTTCGGGCCACCGAATCCATGCCAACCAGCAATCCCTGTACACTAGCACTATCCGACACATTAGAGACAATTTTACAATTCTTTACCGAAGCCAATTAACATATCAACCCGTATGTTTTTGGTATGTGGGCGAAAACTGGAGCACCCGGAGAAAACCCACACGGTCATGGGGAGAAGGTACAAACTCTGTACAGACAGTGCCTGTAGTCAGGATCGAACCCGGGTCTCTGACGCTGTGAGGCAGCACCTCTACTGTTCTACTCTAGCACTGTGCCACCATGCCACCCTGAAGCTTAAAGGGACATCCTGGTTGGCACAGACAAGGACCTGTTTCTGTGTTATCCAACTAGCAATGGAGTGAGTCAAATCAGACATTCCATACATCCTCACTTGATGGCGCTATCTACCAGTTACCGAATGAGACACGGGATTGTAATTGTTTCAGCTTTACTGGAAGGTATCCGTTTCCCTGCTTTTGTGCTTAAAATTACACAAACAAGTTTTTAGTTTACTTTGGAGATGCAGCGTGGAAATAGGCCCCTTAGTCCATCGAGCCCACGCGAACCAACGAACACTAATTCACATTATTCCCTTTATCATGTATTTGTACACTGTGAATGGCTTGATTGTAATCATGTATTGTCTTTAGTTTAGTTTTGTTTTGTTTAGTGATACAGCGCAGAAACAGGCCCCTTCGGCCCACCGAGTCCGCGCTGACCAGCACCTTAACACTATCCTATACCCACTGGGGACAAGCCAATTAACCTACAAACCTGTACGTCTTTGGAGTGTGCGAGGAAACCGAAGATCTCGGAGAAAACTCACGCAGGTCACGGGGAGAACGTACAAACTCCACACAGACAGCACCCGTAGTCAGGATCTAACCCGGGGCTCCAGCGCTACATTCGCTGTAAAAGCCCTGTCCCACGGTCAGAGTTCATTCCAAGAGTTCTCCGAGTTTAAAAAAAAATCAAACTCGTGGTAAGCACGGAGAATGAACGTAGCGGGTACGTCGGAGCTCGGGGACGTCTCTTAGCGCTAACGGCAGGTACTCGGGAAGAATCGCTAATGGCAGGTAAGCACGGGAAGACTCGTGAAGATTTTTCAACGTGATGAAAAATGTCCACGAGAGCCCTGAGTACCGACGAGTGGCCATTACCGCAAATCTCAGAGTTCGAATCAGGGCAAACTCTGGGAGAGCTCTTGGAATGAACTCACCGTGGGACAGGGGTTTCAGGCAGCAACTCTACCGCTGCACCACTGTGCCGCTGACTGGTCGGCAACAACAAATGCTTTTCACTGTACCTCAGTACATGTGACAATATACTAGACTCAACTCAACTCCTACACGTCAGGGACGATTTACAGCAGCCAATTGACCTACAAACTTGCTGTCTTTAGAATGTAGAAGGAAACTGGAGCACCCAAAGGAAACATACATGGTCAAGTTCAAGTCAGTTTATTGTCATGTGTCCCTGATAGGACAATGAAATTCTTGCTTTGCTTGAGCACACAGAACATAGTAGGCATTTACTACAAAACAGATCAATGTGTCCATATACCATATATAAATATATACACACATGAATAAATAAACGAATAGAGTGCAAATAACAGAGAATGGGTTATTAGTTATCAGAGTTTTGTCCGAGCCAGGTTTAATAGCCTGATGACTGTGGGGAAGTAGCTATCCTGAACCTGGTCATAGGGAGAACGTTCAAACCCGAGGTCAGGATCGAACCCGGGTCTCTGGCTCTACAGCGGTATTCCCAATCTGCATTCGGTAGTGATATCCCATATCTGGATAGTCCATCAGCACCATCTATACTCACACATGTTAATTGATAGTTCCTGCTATATCCCAGACAGATGCAGTTTCTTTAAGAGAAGAGAAAATTGCCTTTTAAAATAAATATAATTGCTGAAAGGATATTTTTAGGAGCAATTTTAAGCTCAAACTATGATGGAGTTTATATTTAAAAAATAAAACATATTCAACTGCAATAATTTCAATTTGAACAAATTTGGGTTGCACAGTGGCGCAGCTAATAGAGCTGCAGTCTCATAGCGCCAGAGACCCAGGTTTGATCCAGACCTCGGAAGCTGTCTGTGTGGAGTTTGCATGTTCTCCTTATCTCAAAGACGTGCAGGTTTGCAGGTTAATTGGCCTCTGTAAACTGCCCCTAGTGTGTAGGCAGTGGATGGGAAAGTGGGATGATACAGAACTAGTGTGAATGGGCGATCGATGGTCGATGTGGACCGGAGGGCCTGTTTCCAACACGCTTTTTTAAAACTGCTTACCATTTTTTTTATGATTGAGTGGGAATACATTTACTGTTGGGACTGTGACCTTGGTTTGGATTTATAGGTTTTTGTGTAATTTCTCAGTAAGCTGTTCAGAGCTTTTGAAGAATGAGGCAGTGTCATGGTGTTATAGAGATCCCAGATCCTTCCGCTTGTGTTATGTAGCTGCACCCTGCTTCCTGGTCACGTGGCTTGTCATCTAGATGTGAAGTCCCAGTGTCTAAGGGTCTAACTCTGTCAGAGCAGAATGATTTATATGCCGAGGATAGACTGCTGTTAAGTCACACCAGATCTACTTCCCACTCTGCATCCTTTTCTATTCCACACACCGCAGTTAAACATGGAACTTACTGGAGTTTAAACCCTTCATCACCTACATGTACAAAGTCTGCTTTTAATCAGTTCAATTTACTTTCCATCAAATCAGTGGAAAAGACTTTGCTCATGTTGATGAGGTGGATATTATGTGTTTCACTCAGCAGGAATGCCCCTAATTGGTTCTCTGAGTAAGGACAGCAACTATTAACTACCATAATTAACCACTGCACAGTGTAAGCAAATGATAGGTAAATATGCATTAGATTTTGCAGTAGAATTTAATCTGTGTTGAAGATACGACAGACCATTCTTGCCGAGATGTTAGATCCATGCTGGCCATCCGCGAGTCACGGCGCCTGCCCGAGCCAGCCGCCAACGTCCGCGCCCGGGCGGTGTTCGAGAGGGACTACTCGCTGTCCACGGGCACCCTGGGGGATTTCTGGGACCACTGGGCACCGCAGGGGGTTGAATGTATCCTCAGTAAGGATTGTAACATAGTTGTATAGTGGTTTATTTAGTATATTCTCTTGTCTTGTATGATGGTGGTGGGTTCTGTTTTGTTTTATTGTATTGTAAATATTATTTTTAATACTTGAATAATGTTTTGATAATAAAAAAATGTTAGAACCATGTTATGCACTCAATCTTTTCTTTCACTCCACTGATTGTACTTGAGTTTGGCTTGATTGTGTTTTTACTAGTATTATCGGATTTGATCAGATGGCATGCAAAAGCTTTTCACTGTACCTCGCTACATGTGACAACAACTGTACTCCCTGTTTAGCTCAGTTATAATTGAATTCAATTGAATTTCAAGTTTGAACAAAATTTTGTTTCCATACAATCATAACAATATTCTCATCCATGAGGTAGGGTGTGATGGATTCCAGTTTTATTGCACTTCATTCCTGTCCAATGCTCAGCTCTGGCGCTACGGAACATCTACCTCTTTTCAAAGTCTGCGAGCTGCAATTTTATTTGTAGGGTCCACCTCAGACACAATATAGATGCAGACTGGTGTCAAACAAAACTGCATCATCACCCCTGCACTTTGTGCGATTTTTAATGCTGCAATACTCCATCTCACTTGCAATGAGCTTTGCGCTGGAGTTGAGCTAATCTATAGGAAACTGTTTAGCCCACATTGCTTCTATTCCAGAACCTAGGGCACCTGCAACTTAATATGGATGACACTTGTGTAGGTGTAGGTTGAGACGTTGAACCAGTCTCATTCACTGGTTCACTAAAGCATGCAAGGGAACGGACCTTACAGTAAATTTATGTAATAACAAAAGTCTTCTACCAATTGAGTATCCAAGTGTCAGGAAGTTATGAAACAACTCTATAAGACTTTGGAGTATTGTGTGCAGTTCTGGTCACCCCATTATACAAAGGACAGGGAGACTTTGGAGGGCTGCAGGAAAGGTTTACTAAAACGCTGGCTGGATTAATGGGTATTAGCCACAAGGTGAGGTTAGACAAACTTGGATTGTTGAATGCTGTAAGTTCAGGGGAGATCTGATAAAGTATATAAAATTATGAGAGGATATTATGCAATCAAAACACAAGTATATTGAAGAAGGGAGGGAGAGAGAAAACGGGGAATTACAGACCAATTAGTCTAACATCGGGAGTGGGGAAAATGCTAGAGTCAGTTATTAAAGATGGGATAGCAGCACATTTGGAAAGCGGTGAAATCATTGGACAAAGTCAGCATGGATTTATGAAAGGTAAATCATGTCTGACGAGTCTTATAGAATTTTTTGAGGATGTAACTAGTAGAGTAGATAAGGGAGAACCTGTGGATGTGTTATATCTGGACTTTCAGAAGGCTTTCGACAAGGTCCCACATAAGAGATTAGCATACAAAATTAAAGCACACGGTATTGGGGGTTCAGTATTGATGTGGATAGAGAACTGGCTGGCAGACAGGAAGCAAAGAGTAGGAGTAAACGGGTCATTTTCAGAATAGCAGGCAGTGACTAGTGGGGTACCGCAAGGCTCAGTGCTGGGACCCCAGCTATTTACAATATATATTAATGATCTGGATGAGGGAATTGAATGCAACATCTCCAAGTTTGGGGGGCAGTGTTAGCTGTGAGGAGGCTGCTAGGAGGCTGCAAGGTGACTTGGATAGGTTGGGTGAGTGGGCAAATGCATGGCAGATGCAGTATAATGTGGATAAATGTGAGGTTATCCACTTTGGCGGCAAAAACAGGAAAGTAGATTATTATCTGAATGGTGGCCAATTAGGAAAAGGGGAGATGCAACGAGACCTGGGTGTCATGGTACACCAGTCATTGAAGGTAGGCATGCAGGTGCAGCAGGCTGTGAAGAAAGCGAATGGTATGTAAGCATTCATAGCAAAAGGATTTGAGTACAAGAGCAGGGAGGTTCTACTGCAGTTGTACAGGGTCTTGGTGAGGCCACACCTGGCGTATTGAGTACAGTTTTGGTCTCCTAATCTGAGGAAAGACATTCTTGCCATAGAGGGAGTACAGAGAAGGTTCACCAGACTGATTCCTGGGATGGCAGGACTTCCATATGAAGAAAGACTAGATAGACTCGGCTTGTACTCGCTGGAATTTAGGAGATTGAGGGGGGATCTTAGAGAGGCTTACAAAATTCTTAAGGGGTTAGACAGGCTAGATGCAGGAAGATTGTTACCGATGTTGGGGAAGTCCAGAACAAGGGGTCACAGTTTAAGGATAAGGGGGAAGTCTTTTAGGACCGAGATGAGAAGATCTTTTTTCACACAGAGAGTGGTGAGTCTGTGGAATTCTCTGCCACAGAAGGTAGTTGAGGCCAGTTCATTGGTTATATTTAAGAGGGAGCTGGATGTGGCCCTTGTGGCTAAAAGGATCAGGGGGTATGGAGAGAAGGCAGGTACGGGATACTGAGTTGGATGATCAGCCATGATCATATTGAATGGCGGTGCAGGCTCGAAGGGCCGAATGGCCTACTCCTGCACCTATTTTCTATGATTCTATGATAAATCCATTATTTGAATTTTATTCAAGTATGAATTATGCAACGAAGATATAAATATTAGTTACTGTAAATTGGCAACTGAAACTTGGCAGAACATCCTATTTTAACAAAACAATGTTTTCACTGAGTTAATATGATTAGCTTCATTGGTGACATGTTAGTGATTTATTAAAAATAGTCTATACAGACATTACTCCACCTTTTACACTTTATAAAACAAATGCAAAGGGTAGAAAGAAGGAACTGCAGTTGCTGGTTTACAAAAAAGATACAAAGTGTTGTAGTAACTCAGCGGGTCAGTCAGCATCTTTGGAGAACATGGATTGGTTTCGAGTCCGGAACGTTCTTCAAACTGAGGGTTCCCATCTGCACCATGAAACAAAGAGCGGCTTCCAATTTTCCCGATGAGCTTTAAGTCGTTTAATAATTCAAAGTTTGAGTTTCAAAGGAAAGAAATTCACTCTTGTTACATTTTACATTACAGCTGTATGGAGGAAAG
This sequence comes from Raja brachyura, assembly GCA_963514005.1. The sequence goes on from OY740811.1 coordinate 30,566,397, forward strand.
ATGCCTGCTCTTATCAACCAATGCAGCATCTGAATTATCTTGCGCAACACAAGCGCTCCATTTTGAGACAAGTTTATAGTTGACAGCAATGCCAAATACTGTACTCAGCAAATTCATGGAAGAGAGATTAAGAAAATACCATGGCAAGTCTTACGGCATGATAAATGTTGTTCCACTGTACTAATGCTTTATTGGGAAATTCCAATGTTTTGTCAGGATACTTATAGTTCAATGAGATGTTGTTGCTGTTACAAATTCAAGCTAAAATATGTCTCTGTTGAATCAGTTTGTTTAAATTCTAATTTACTTGCAAATCCAACACTCAAATGCTATTCTGTGTTTAACATCACGGAGCTCACGATCTCTTTGCCAGGGGTCGACTTCTACCGCAGGAGCCTGCCGACTTTAACATCACGAAGAGACTGACTTTGAGAACTCCAAGCTGCAGGAGCTATGATCATCCCCAACGAGGGAGCTTCGATCGCCCCGAATGTGGATGGTTCGACTGCCCCGATCTCAGGAGAATAAAAGAGGAAGAAGCTTGGACGTTATTGCCTTCCATCACAATGAGGAACGTGGGGAATCCACTGTGGTGGATGTTGATGTTAACTTGTATGTAGTTGTGTGTCTTGTTGCTTTTTTTTTTAGGATGGCTGTATGGTAATTCGAATTTCACTCCACCTTAATTGGAACATGTGACAGTAAACTGACCTAGAACCCTTGAGATGACAGAGACTTAGCGGTGTTTCTCATAACATTATTTTATTTTCCTGAGTTCCTTCCACGGTGTCCTAAACTGTTGGTTATTTCCTACAGCCCTATATTTTACAGTTCTTATATTCCTTTGTTAATATTCTCCCTCTCATTTCAACGATATGTGTTTCTCTGGTCACATTCTCTCTCTATTTTTATTTATTCCTATCAACAGGAATGGATTCATCTATTATCATGGAAACCCTGGCCCAATCCTGTTGCTGAAATTCCCTTTGTCCTATCCAGTCCTCCCACATCCTCTACAACTGAAAATGAACCGTTTTTCTCTTTTTTACCCCACTGCAAATGAAGGACCTACGACCTACAATGTTAACACTGTTTCTCGTTCCAGGACGCAGCATGATGTTTTTTCGTAGAGATACAGTGTGCAGACAGGCCCCACCGAGTCCACGCCGACCAGCGATCCCTGTACACTAGTTCTATCCTACAGATTAGGGACAATTTACAGAAGCCAATTAACCTCCGTACCTGCACGTCTTTGGAGTGTGGGAGGAAACCAGAGCACCTAGAGAAAACCCATGTGGTCACAGGGAGAACATACAAACTCCATGTAGACAAGCACCCATAGCCAGGGTCTCTGGCGCTGTGAGGCAGCAACTCTACCCCTGCAGGGTCTTGAGCCAAAAAGTCAACCCAGATGCCGCCTGACCTGCTGAGTTCCTCCAGCATTTTGTGTTGCTCCAGACACCAGAATCTGTTGCCTCTTGTGTCCCAGTTTTATTTATATTACAGTTGAAGCATAATAACTCAAAACCCGATTTTACACTATTTTGAATTATCCAATAATTTGAATCGTCTAGAGTCAAGAGTCTTTAATTGTGATATGTGCTGATAATGGAACAATTACATTCTTACTTGCAGCAGTTTAACAGGCCTGTAAACACACATGATATATAATAATTTAAAAAAATCAATAATTGATAACAGCAGCAGTAGCACAAAAATTGGATGAAACATTCATTACAATATCTGTAAAAATATTGCTTTGCTTGTCGTTAAGTCCTTTGAAAATCATGTGTTCATTTGATCACCATGCATTTTGGCAGAACATTGCCAATGTGCTAACAATGGTTCAAAAAAGAGGCATGAATGTTAATATGGTTTAATCCAACTTTGATAGTATTTAGATGCTCCACTTGTCTATCATTGTGATTTTTAGAAAATTCTTCAAAGTCTATCTCGATATAGAACCTAAAGTCCCTTCATCTTTAGATGAAAACAAAACTGTAGTGCCTGTGTATTTTTGTAAAATACTGGAAAATGTACCAAAGAGTCAACAATCTCATTCTTCTTCTTGTGAAAGAAGGAACTGCAGATGCTGGAGAATCGAGGGTTACACAAAAAGCTGGAGAAACTCAGCGGGTGCAGCAGCATCTAAGGGGCGAAGGAGATAGGCGACGTTTCGGGTCGAGACCCTTCTTCAGACTCAGACTCATTCTTCTTCTTATCGAGTCCACATCACAAGATTAGAAATTGTTCAGCCAGATGCTCGGCATCTGCGTACAATGGCCTCTTGCGCTTCTTGTCCTTCTTGTGCTTTGTGGTGGAAAGATTGGTGGAAGCAGGGCCGCGACGTGAACGCTCTTTCTTTGGCCCCAACGATCGAATTAAAGCAGAACACATCCACAATCTCTCCCGTGTCCATATCTAGATGCTGCAGTCTACACTTCCCTGCTCTTCTCTGTTATGTGTACTTGAGGTATAAGGAATTAAAGTAGACAGTACAAGTTTTTCCACATCTTGACAAAGCATAACATCAGCATAATTCCAATTGGAGTTTTCACTTTTTTATGGGAATTATCTCTGCCTTTTGCAAATATTTTCGGTTGTCGTCTGTGGATGACAGAAGTTCAGGAGAGCAAAAGGTGAGATTGAAAACAAGTCAGGCATTGCAACGTAGGGAGTTAAAGGTCCCTAAAAATGTACATGACAATTTCCACTTTAACCAAGGCACCAATTTACAGCAAATAACATGCATTGTAAGAGATGGTGCACCTCATCATTGATGTCTGCCTTCACCGAGAAGACATGTTCCAGATATGAAAACTGATCCACATTTTCCAGGTTCTGTCTGTAACGTTATTTTCGCACGGTGATGTTGGTAGAGGTCCTTTGTCTCGTGGATAATTAATGCATGGCTGCAGTGAACTGCAGTAAATATAAATGATGGGTTGGAGCTCGACTTGCAAGTGAAGTCTGTGTACGGAGGGCCTGTTTTCATGCTGTTTCTCTAAAACTGAACAAATTCAGTCTTGATACAAGGTCTCCATTAGAAACATCATCCATTCCATTGCCTCCGCCAATGCTGGTTGGCCTGTTGAGTTCTTCCAGCAGCTTTAATTTACTCCAGATTCCAATTTGCTGCAGGTTCTTGTACCTCCACCCAAAAAGGTGAGGTGCAGCGTTGTGTAGAGAAATAGAGCAAAATATGTCCTGGGGAAATGGTGGACCTTGGTGGTCAAGTGTCTGAAGATCAGTTTCTCTGCCCTTTGGATATGGTGCAGCTTCCAATTCACAAATGCCCTAAGGCTGTGACTAGTTAGTCCCTCAATGTCCATCACGGGTTCTGACCTCCCCACCAATGAAGGGTCGCAAAAAGGCAGCCAGCATCATCAGAGACCCACACCACCCTAGTCACACACTCATTTCACACATTCCTGCCATCGGAAGGAGAGCCTGAAAACTATAATGTCCAGATTCAAGAACAGCTTCTTCCCTACAGCCATCAGGTTATTAAACACTACAACCTCCAAATTAGCTCTGAACTACATAGGTGCGGCCTCACCCGCTGAGTTTCTCCAGCATTTTTGTCTACCATAGAATTGGGAGCATCGTTTTTGTATTTTTACACTATTATTGATTGTTTGTTTTCTATGTGTATGTATGTTTGTGTGTGTATATATAAGCATATAAATGTTTGTATGTGTACGATACATAACCAAACTACTATCTACCTCATTGGTGACCCTCGGACTATCTTTGATCGGACTTTACTGGCTTTACCTTGCACTAAACTTTATTCCCTTACCATGTATCTATACACAGTAAATGGCACACAGTAACATGCAACAAAAGCTTTTCACTGTACCTCGGTACAGTTGACAATATACTAAACTGATATAATATAGATACACACTCAACTTTTTTTCTTGTTTATTATAGTGTTACAGAGTACTATGTGTACATATTCTGTTGTGCCACTGCAAGTAAGGAATTCATTGTTCTTTATCTCTCCACATCACTGTCTATATCTCTCGTTTCCCTGATCCCTGACCAGTCTGAAGAAGGGTCTCGACCCGAAACGTCGCCTATCTCCTTCGCTCCTTAGATGCTGCTGCACCCGCTGAGTTTCTCCAGCTTTTTGTGTAACCCTCGATTCTCCAGCATCTGCAGTTCCTTCTTTAACACTAAGGAATTCATTGTTCTATCTGGGACAGATGACGAGAAAACACTCTTGGCTCTTGGCGGTTATCTGTGGTTATGTACTATGTTTACATATTCACATATTCTGTTGTGCTGCAGCAAGTAAGAATGTCATTGTCCCATCCTGGATACATGACAATAAAACACTCTTGACTCTTGGCGTTGGTTAAACCTGGTTCTTGTTGGTTGAGAAACGATGAGCTTCTTCATATCATAGATGATGAATTGATGGACTTGGAGCAAATATCACTTCCATCATGACTTTGCAAATGGTATCAACCCCCCGCCAAAAAAATATATATAGTCCCCGCCTCACCTCAAGCCACTTGGGACAGGCACTGCACACAGATGCAAGTGTCACTCTTCGCGCTCGTGCATGAGAGCCGGACGCGCGCTCGAGCACGCGCCCGGGCGCCTCGTGGCCGCGCACGCTGCCGGGCGCCTCGTGGCCGCGCACGCTGCCGGGCGCCTCGTGGCCGCGCACGCTGCCGGGCGCCTCGTGGCCGCGCACGCTGCCGGGCGCCTCGTGGCCGCGCACGCTGCCGGGCGCCTCGTGCCCGCGCACGCTGCCCGCTGCCGCCCGGCGCGGTGAAGGTGGAGGTGGAGGCCGAGCCGAGCCAGGTAATGGGCGCCACTCCCCGTAGTCCCCCCCCCCCACCCTTCCCCTCCCCTTCCCCGGCCTCAGCCCTCATCCCTGGGCCCCGGCCCCGGCCGGGGAGCCTCCTCTCTTCCCCGAACCCTTCGGTAGCCGGAGCTGGATGGTGGCACAAACTAACGCACAGGACAGTGAGAGACTTCCCCCAGTGACCGGCTCTCCCGAGTAAATAATGATCCCTGGAGTAAATACCTGCAATAATAATGATAACCCCGGAATATCTTCATCAACTCATAAATTATAGGAGTAGAATTAGGCCATTCGGCCCATCAAGTCTGCTCCTCATGGGTGATCTATGTCTCCATCCTAACTCCATTCTCCTGCCTTCTCCCCCATAATCCCTGACAGACACCCGCACTGATCAAGAATTTAACTATTTATGTCTTTAAAATACCCATTAACTTGGCCTCCACAGCCGCCTGTAGCAGTGAAATCCACAGATTCACCACCATCTTGAGCAAATGCACCCTCACAGTAACTTCTGCTTTCACTGGGCAAACATCCAATGTCTATTGACTCAGAGAGACCAAAATGGAGGCCATTCAGCCCGTCAGGTCAATGGCAGGGAGTTGTCCCATTTCCCCACTTTTTTCGTTTTAGAGATACAGTTTGGAAACAGGCCCTTCGGCCCAACTTGTCAACACCGGCTCCACTTCTCCCACCTGCCAGCACTTGGTCCATACCCCTCCAAATCTGTCCTATCCATGGACCTGTCTAACTGTTTCTTAAATGATGGGATAAACCCTACCTCAACTACCTCCTCTGGCAGCTTGTTCCATACGCCCACCACCCTTTGTGTGAATAGTTACCCCTAGGATTCCTATTAAATCTTTTCCCCTTCACCTTGAACCTATGTCCTCTGGTCCTTGATTCCTCTACTCTGAGCAAGAGACTGTGCATCTACCCGATCTATTCCTCTCATGATTTTGTACACAATCTATTCCTCTCATGATTTTGTATAAGATCAGCCAGGCAGCATCCGTGACTGTACAATTTTGGTCGCCTAATTATAGGAAGGATGTCAACAAAATAGAGAGAGTACAGAGGAGATTTACTAGAATGTTGCCTGGGTTCCAGCAACTAAGTTACAGAGAAAGGTTGAACAAGTTAGGTCTTTATTCTTTGGAGCGCAGAAGGTTAAGGGGGGACTTGATTGAGGTCTTTAAAATGATGAAAGGGATAGACAGAGTTGACGTGGATAAGCTTTTCCCATTGAGGGTAGGGAAGATTCAAACAAGAGGGCATGACATGAGAATTAAGGGACAGAAGTTTAGGGGTAACATGAGGGGAAAAGTCTTTACTCAGAGAGTGGTGGCTGTGTGGAATGATCTTCCTGCAGAAGTGGTGGAGGCAGGATCGATTTTAACATTTAAAAGTAAAGTGGATAGGTATATGGATGGGAAGGGAATGGAGGGGTATGGTCTGAGTGCAGGTAGATGGGACTAGGGGAAAATAAATGGTCGGCACGGACTGGAAGGGCCAAGAGGGCCTGTTTCCGTGCTGTAATTGTTATATGGTTATATGGTGAAGGAATATACAGGCGATGATGTTTCAGGTCAGGGATCCTTCAGGGTCTGAACAAGAATCCTGACCTGAAACCTTGCGGAGTTCCTCCAACACTTTCAATATTCTGATTAATACCTTGTCTCAGCCTGTATAATTGCTGCCCGTATCAAACTCATTGCTTTGAATATGCCTTTCCTCAACTGCTAAAATAATCATCAATAAGGTAAAATATCCATGTAAAACCTCTCCTCCTGCAAATCTAGTAGTTGTCCTCACCTTGGTAAATACCCCAAGTAATACCCAGACCCTTGATAAACACACAAAGCATGAGGCAAGCATGTTTAATTGTCATATCTATCAAAAGCAGAACAATGAAATTCTTACTTAGAGCAGCTTAATGGACCTGTAAACACAATTCACACAGTTACTATATAATAATCAAAAATGTATAAAATTAATATTATGGTAACCATAATACTGCAAAAACCAAAGTCCATAGTGCAAGTAAAGACACAGTCTGTCGAAGGTCATAGTCACTGAGTTAGTGATGTGTAGTGTTCAACAGCCTGATGTTTGCTGGGAAGAAGCTGATCTTGAACCTGGTTGTCACGGTTTTCAAACTCCTTTACCTTCCCAATATTAGGACTGAAATGAGAGAGCGGCCAGGGCGGTGTGGATCTTAGAATATATTGGGTGACTTTATGAGGCAGTGTCTGCTATAGATCCCTTTGATGGTGGGGAGGTCTGTATCCGCGATGGACCAGGCAAGGTCTACCACTCTCTGTCGTCTCCATCATGGCTGGGCAATCAAGTTGCAGAACCGAGCCATAATACAACCAGTCAGTATATTCTCTACCATGCTAATCCCTGGACAAAAATAATATTCCCTGTACCAGAATACTGCCTTTTGCAGGGAAAAACCTAACTAACACCATTTCCTCATGACCCTTGAATCCATGTCTAGGAAACCACATTGTCCATACAAGTAGTGTACAAATCTGATTAAGAAAGAACTGCAGATGCTGGTAAAATCGAAGGTAGACACAAAAAGCTGGAGTAACTCAGCGGGTGAGGCAGCATCTATGGAGAGAAGGAATTGGCAACATTTTGGGACGAGACCCTTCATCAGACTGATGTCAGGGGAGGGGGCGGGACAAAGAAAGAATGAAGGCGGAGACAATAAGACTAGTGGGAGAACTTGGGAAGGGGGCAGGGATGGAGAGAGAAAGCAAGGGCTACCTGAATACAGAAGTCAATGTTCATACTGCTGGGGTGTGAACTACCCAAGCAAAATATGAGGTGCTGTTCCTTCAATTTATGCTGGGCTGCACTCTGACAATAGAGGAGGCCCAGGACAGAAAGGTCAGATTGGGAATGGGAGGGGAAGTTGAAGTGCTGGGCCACTGGGAGATCAGCTTGGTTGAGATGGACTAAGCGGAGGTGTTCAGCGAAACGATCGGCAAGCCTGCGCCTGGTCTCGCCCCCAATGTAGGGAAGTTGACACCTGGAACAGTAGATGAGGTTGGAGGAGGTGCAAGTGAACCTCTGCCTCACCTGGAACGACTGTTTGGGTCCTTAGATGGAGTCGAGGGGGGAGGTAAAGGGACAGGTTACGGTTACAGGGGAAAGTAGCTGGGTAGGGTAGCGATTGTAGCGATTGCTGATGTGGTGGAGGGTGATGACAAGGGGGACTCTGTCCTTGTTATGAGTGGGGAGGAGGGGGAGTAAGAGTGGAGCTGTGGGATATCAAAGAGACCCCAGTGAGAGGCTCATCTATAATGGAAGAGGGGAACCCCCGGTCCCTAAAGAATTGGGCTTCACAGTCTGTTACAGAGTCTTACAGTGTGGAAACAGGCCCTTCAGCCCAACTTGCCCAAGCCACCCAACATGCTCCATCTACACTAGTCCCCCCTGCCTTTGTTTGGCCCATATCCCTCTAAATCCAATGTATCCATGTATCTACCAAATGTTTTTTAAACGTTGTGAAAGTACTTGCCTCAACTACCTCCTCTGGCAGCTCGTTCCATACATCCACCATCCTTTGTGTAAAAAGTTCCTATTAAATCTTTCCCCCCTCACTTTAAATCTATGTCCTCTGGTTCTTGGTTCTCCTACTCTGGGTAAAAGACTGTGCATTTACCCTATCTGCTCATCTATCCAATCTTTATTCTTCTGTGTGCCTGTGGGAATTATTGTTGTATACATTGTGAAGCATGTGACCAGATTAGCAGCATATGTTTATGATGGCACCATTATTTATGTGTGCACTGAATCTGTTGTGTTTCAACGCAAATAATGAGAATGTGTGAAAGCAAGATCATTTATATGTTTAATTTCATTTATAAGCCAGTGAAAATTTAGCTTTGAGGCTTTCAGCTGCAACTACTTTGCTAAAGAGATAAACCTTTAAGAATTCAAGATTCCTATTGTAAAACCATAAGGATAATACTGTAGGCCATTGTTAAAATGTGCGTTCCAGTAACATTGGCTTGATCTCATCTCAAGGTCTGCGTGCAGTTCCTGGAGTTATAGTGAAGTGGTACACAGGAATAGCTTAGCTCCAAATGTGCTCTGTCCCTGGGCTAATAATTTAATATGGAACAATGTCTTGTGTAGCAAAGTGAAGATTAGATTAGTGATGTCTTGCAGCAGTATATGCATATGTTTTGATTCCAGAGCAAATCAGATCCAAACTTGTTTAAGAAAGAACTACAGATGCTGGAAAAATCAAAGGCAGACAAAAAAAGTTTGGAGAAACTCAGCTGGTGAGGCAGCATCTATGGAGAGAAGAAATTGGCGACGTGGCCAATTCCTTCTCTCCACAGATGTTGCCTCACCCACTGAGTTTCTCCCGCATTTTTTGTATACCTTCCAAACTTGTTTTGTTTAGTTTAGAGATACAGTGCGTAAACAGGCCCTTCAACCCTCCAAGTCTGTGCCTACCAGTGATCCCCGCACACTAACGTCATCCTACACAAACTAGGAACAATTTACAATTTTACCAAGCCATTTAGGCTACACACCTGTACGTCTTTGGAGTGTGGGAGGAAACTAGAGCACCCGGAGAAAACGCCCGCGGTCATGGGGAGAACGTACAAACTTTGTACAGATAGCACATGTAGTCAGGATCAAACCCAGGTCTCTGGTGATGTAAGGCAGCAACTCTACCGCTGCGCCATCGTGGCTGCTCTAATGATGGATGGGAGAAAGTAAAAGAATAAAATGAATATTATTCCTTTCTCTGATGTGGAAGGAAATCAGAGCAGCCAGAAAAAACGACGTTGTCACAAGGAGAACACGCAATCTCCACACAGACAGCAGTCGAGATCAGGATTGAACCCAGGTCTCTGGCGCTATGAGGCAGTCGCTCTACCAGCTGCACCACTGTACCGCTCTTGCGTGAATTAGACTATACACTCTTGAATTTGTTGCTTATAACTGGAAAACTGCAAATTGTGAATATTCTTGTGAAGTTTGACAAATTTTGACAACTCTCGGGAGAGATGCTCTTAGATGCCTTCGCTCAATCCCAAAGCTCACTTGAGTTGATTTATCAGGCGAAAAATCTCCCTTCTCCATCCAACTATCTTCTTGCAGCTGAGCAGAAATTAATTGCTTATTAATGTATTACAAAGGGATGGCACGATCCAAAGGTGTGAGCTATAGGGAGAGGTTGAGCAAGGTGGGACTCTATTCCTTGGAGTGCAGGAGGATGAAGGGTGATCTTATAGAGGTGTACAAAATCACGTTAGGAATAGACCGGGTATCGCACAGAGACTCTTGCTCAGAGTAGGGGAATCGAGAACCAGAGGACATAGGTTTAGGGTGAAGGGAGATTTAATAGAAATGTGAGGGGTAACAGTTTCACACAAAGGGGTGGTGGGTGTATGGAACGAGCAATGGCCAAGTCAATGGATATTTTAAATGTGGAGATTGATGGGTTCTTGGTTAGTAAAGGTGTTAAGGGCTATGGGGAGAAGGCAGAAGAATGGGGGTGAAAGGGAAAGATAGATCAGCCATGATTGAATGGCAGAGTAGACTTGATGGGCCAAATGGCCTAATTCTGCTTCTACAATTTATGAACTTGTGAACTATTATTGGTTACTGAACAGATTTGGATATCCGTCCCGACAATCCTTCTGAACTTGTGGAGATCTGAGCCTCGTTTTGAGCTGTTCTTTCCACAGCTAGATCATATTTCATACACTGCGCAGCCTATCTTGTGAATTTGAAGGTCGCAACCTACACAATGTTAATGAATAACATTCCAAGTGTTTTGTGGTTGCAAGTTTGAGGAATGTTGCAAGGTAATTGCTTATTTTCTTATGTTTGCCAGGTTAGTCTGCCTACTACCTAAAGAGGATGAAAATTCTTATTGTGGAACATTATATTCTTAAACCTAATAAGAAAACCGATGGCACAAAGGTACTTGCATGACGTTTTGAGCTCAAGGATCAAAGTTTAAGTCATCCAGTATTGGTAGCTGAGCCATAATTCAATTTGAAAACAACTGGGAGAGTTTGATGTTTTCTGAAGTACATTGTATAAGTTTTGCGGTGGCCTTTTATTTGTTAAGATCAATTAATTGCTGACAGCAGCAGTCGGCACCAAGGCTGTGTCGTGTATTGTTGACCTGCGGCACTGCCTCCGCAGAACAATAATGTTGTGTGATTTATTGCCAACAGCTCACTACATAGTCGTCTGGAATTCTTTGTGTAATGCTTTGTTTCTGCTATTCTTCCTTTGCTCTTTGGTGTGCTTATTTAATTTTTTTTAAACCATATTGTTTCTGTTAACAGCAGCTGAAGATGAATACGTGACTGTGGGGATCACAGACCAGCGAAGATGAGCTGTTTGGGTGAAGGCAAAGAGCCACTACAATTGGTCGGCCAACTGCTGAGTGAACCGGGACAGTTTGCTTACGGTGGCCTGTGTGGTGTCACCCTGTCACTGTTGTTTCCTGGAGAGGAACACAGGTTAGTTCCCTCGTGTTCGACACGAACGTTCAGCATATTGACGACCTATTTTAGCCTTTGTCATTTGTACACCCACAGCAGAGATCATTTGGTACCAACTGTCTCGGAAAACCAGCCAACATAATCAAAGACATGTTCCACCCCCGTCATACCTCCTCCACCCCGCTTCTGTCGGGCAGGTGATACATAAGCTTGAAAGCACGCACCACCAGACTTGGGAACAGTTTCTTCCCCTCTGTTAGCAGCGTTCTGAAAGGCCCTTCCATAAACTAGGATGCTGTCAGATTCACCTCGACTTCATTGCAGACATTGGACTTTGTCTATGGAACTGATGCGCTACAATGTAGAGAACTATATTCTACACTCTGTATCTTTCTCTTTTGTACTGAGTTTGACATGATTATATTTATGCAGAATATTATCTACTCTGAATGGATAGTATGAAAAACCAAAGCTTTTCACTGTACCTCTGTAGACGTGTCAATAATAAACCTAAACTGAAGGACCTGACCTGAATTTATTTTCTATGGTTCCCTCCTCCATTTATCCCTGGAGCACAAAGTTCATGTAGCTCAACTGCTAAAGACTCAAGGAACTGCAGATGCGGGAATCCTGAGGGAAACACAAAGTGCTGGAGTAGCTCAGCAGGTCAGGTAGCTTCTGTGGATAGATGACTTTTCAGGTCTGGACCCTGATCTCTATTTCCTCCAGCAATATCCTTAATTGAGCAATATTCTCCATATTCTTTTTCTTGGTGAATACCAATATGAAGTACTCATTTAGTATCTTGCCCACTTCCTCTGGTTGCAAGCATAAATTCCCTCCTTTATGCTTGAGTGGTATTGCTCTCTCCTGAGCTACCCTCTTGTCTTTAATATATGTATTCAATGGCTTGGGATTCTCCTTAATCCTACTCACCATGGATATTTTATGGCCCCTTTTATCCCTCCTGATTCTCTTTTCTTTTGTTCTGTCTTCCTATATTTTCCTAAAGGGCATTGACTAATTTCAACTCAGTATGCTCCTGCAGGGATTCACTCCTACACTCATCCAGTGATTCACTTGATCCCAGCTGCCTGTTCTTGATCCATGCCTCTTTTTTTCGAACCAGAGCCTCAATATCTCTTGTAAGTCTACGGTTTTGCCAGCCTTGCCCTTCACTCTGACAGAAACGTACAGACCCTGAAATCTCTTAAAACCTTTAAACGCCTCGCTTTGCCAAATTGTCTTTTGCCCGCAAGCAATCTTTTGCAAGCTCCTGTCTACGCCGTCTAAATTTCCCTTGCCCTAATTTAGAACTTTAACTTGTGGAGCAGTTCTGTCCTTTTCCATAACTAGTTAAAAAAACTTAATAGAACTCTCAAAATGCTACCCCATCGGCACCTCATTCGCTTGCGCTGCTCTTTTTGCCCTGTATTCTGACCAGCTGGCCTTGCAACGATCCCCAAATGTCCACCTGTATGGCCCAGAAGAAGCCAATGTGCAGTTGTCTGCTGATGGAATCCTTAAGTTGAACTAATATTCAGGTTGCATGTGTATCTCTTAAAAAGTTGTTGAAATCCTGCTAACTTTTAGGAAGCTGAGCAAACAAAAAAAGTAAGAATCCCGACCTGAAACGTCACCTAATCGTGTCCGCCAAAGATGTTGCCTGACCCGCTGAGTTAAGGCCCTGTCCCACTTGGGCATCATTTGCACGTCATTTATGCGCCCTGACGCGTGCGACAGGGGGCCCATGTGATGCGAGCATGGTGTGCATTACGCACGTATGGTGCGTGGTGATGTAGGCAAATGATGCCAAGTGGGACTGGCCCTTTTCTCTAACTCACCGTGTGTTTTGTTTAGAAACTATCAATGTTTCCCACCTGCTGGATCATCATCAACATCTTTTAACGCCATTCAAAGTTGCTCAAGTCCTTTTCAACTTGGGGCAGACATTTCCTGGCACTGTTCTTCCGCAAAACTCATTGGCAATAATAAGCAGCATCTGCAAAAACCATGACAGATGCAGATGCTTAATAAATTATGAGTACTTCCTATTCTACAGTTATAGTCACATTGAGCAGTCCATGAAACCTATGGTGACAGTACATGATTTACAAATCCAAAGCAGGCATTACCGCCCTGCACTCCTCTGCCCCGTATCCAATTAATTGGCTCCACCACTTGAAGATAAATTGGAGTTGGTGCTGCATATCTACCAGATACTGAGCACTTGTGATCGATTTTAGTAGAAATCCGTTTAATTCAGAGTACATGATGTACATGCTGAAGGTCTGCAGGTTCGAGATGTGCTTTCCAAGACTCACATGCTGCTTCCTGTCTGTCAGGGAGTTGATGATTCACTGACAGAGGAGTTCAGGCACAGTCACCTGGGAGAGTTTGGAGTGTAGTAGCTCTGGCACTGTGGTGTTGAATGCAGAGCTAAAATCCACAAACAAAATCCTTGCATAGGTCCCCTGGCGGTCTAGGTGCTGGAGGATGAAGTGCAGACCTAGGTTGACTGTGTTATCCACTGATCTATTTGCCCGGTATGCAAACTGCAGGGGGTCCAGCAGGGAGATATTTTTCAGCTTGGCCAGCACAAGTCTATCAAGGGTCTTCATGATTATAGAGGTCAGTGCGACAGGCCTGTAGTCATTAAGACCAGTAATCCTTGGCTTTTTGGGTACGGGAACAGTAGTGGAGACTTTGAAGCAGGCAGAGACAGTGCAGGGACCGATTGAAAATGTCTGTGTAGACTGGTGCCAGTTGTTTAGCACAGAGCTTGAGGTAGAGGGGGGAAACATAGTCCAGTCCTGGAGATTTCCGGCTTTTCTGTCTCTTGAATAGCTTTTCCACCGCCTCAATTGCTATTGTTAGTGATGGAGAAGTGGCCAGACTGATGCTGGGCAGCAAGGAGGGAGTGGGCAATGGACGAGGGCCCAGTCTTGGCAGACTAGAGTCAGGCTGTAAGTAGGTGTGAAGTGGTGATTGGGGAGTGAGTGGGTGGGGGAGTGAGGGTGGGGGTACCAGGGGTTATGTTTCTGTCTATCAAACCTGCAGTAGAACTTGTTCAGGTTGTTGGTCAGCTGACGATTGTCAGTAAAGATATTTATATGAATGTGTAAGAAGGTTTGAAGAAGGGTCTCAACTTGAAACGTCACCCATTCCTCCTCTCCAGAGATTCTGCTTGTCCCGCTGAGTAGCTCCAATATTTTATGTCTATATTTACATTATATTTACATATTACTATATTTACTCTATTATTACATTTGAAAATGTGCATGTACTGAATCATAGTTTGAAGAGCTGTCCCGAAACATTATCTGCCCATTCTCTCCACAGATGTGAGATGACCTGCTGAGTTCCTCCAGCATTCTGAACTTTGTATTGAATTATATATGTGTGAATCCTTTCAAAGCAGGTTCAATGAATATATTATTTTGGTTTTGCAGGCTGTACAGAGTGCGATTTATCGAAGGGCTTGTAGAATGGTTGCAGCTTTCTGAATCCGTCTTGCCTGTCATGGAGGCCTTTGCCAATGGCTTGGGCGGGGAAGGTGCAGACACGTTTGCTGATCTGCTGCTGAAAGAACCGGCTCTGAAGGACAACCCAATATTAATCACTCAGGTAAACAGTGAAGCTGCATAAAGGTGCTGACTCAGACTCGAAACATCATCTATCCATGTTCTCCAGAGATGCTGCCTGACCCGCTGAGTTACTCCAGCACCTTGTGTCTTTTTTTATTCTGTGTACTTTTATGGTGTACATTTGCGTCTTTTTTTTCTTCAGCTCTTTTTGCCTTCATTAGAAGAGGTCAAACAAATAACTGATTTTATTTTCTCTCTGTTTCAGGATCTTGTTTCCTTTTCACTAAAAGATGGTAAGTTCTGGGTTCTCTAACTCTGATTTCTAACCTCACTGGAGATATACTCACTGGGCTGGGGCACCTACCTTCATCTTCCTTGAAGGTAGTTAACAATGCTGGCCGAAACTCAGCAGGTGAGGCAGCATCTATGGAGCGAAGGAATAGGTGACGTTTCAGGTCTGACCCTTCCTCAGACTGTGCCTTCAACTTCCTTGAGCTCCCCAAGCCTGCTCAACCCCTCCCTGGAGCTCAGGCCCTCGGGTCCTGGCAACATCCTAATAAATCGTCTCTGCACCCTCTCCAGTATAACTACTTCTGTACTCAATCCACTGGATCCAAGAATAAGGAGGCTGTCAAATCCTAGAACCATTTTCAGCATGCCATTTCAGATTTTGTATTTCTGCCATCACCAACAACGCTTTCAAGAGAGAGCAAGATAGGGCCCTTAAAAATAGCGGAGTCAGGGTATAGGGGGAGAAGGCAGGAACGGGGTACTGATTGGGGATGATCAGCCATGATCACATTGAATGGCGGTGCTGGCTCGAAGGGCCAAATGGTCTACTCCTGCACCTATTGTCTATTGATTCCACACACATTTCTCTATCATCCTGCTGCCTGGACAGTTGAAAATGTCTCTATCATCCTGCTGCCTACATTGAAAAGTGTGGACAAATCTCACGTCAGGAACACAATAAAACAGTAATTATCTGATACCCAAAAATATCCTTGTTGTAAATGATAATTGCTCCATCACTCCTCCCTTCAATTCAAAAGCAGAATATCCCTGTCAGGAAGATTGGCACGCTGGCATCCACTCTCAACCCCGCACTGCTGAATCTGAGCCAAACTGAGCTTGATGTACTAAATCAAAGATAACTTACAGAGCTGACATGGGTTATATATTTGCTGTCAATTAATTTCTATGCATTGGTGTTCTCCAAACCAAGATTGGATCAGCCCCGACATCTTATTGAATGGCTGAACAGACTCAAGATTTTCTATGTTCTTAATTAATTCAATCAAAAATAGTTTGAGAGGCTTTGTTTTAGAGATACAGCGCCGAAACAGGCACTTCGGGCCACTGAGTCCACGTCGAGCATCAATTACCCGTTCACTCTAGTTGTATGTTATCCCATTTACACATCCGCTCTCTACACTGGGCAATTTACAGAGGCCAATTAACCTAGAAACCCACACGTCTTTGGGATGTTGGAGGAAACCGGAACACCTGGAGGAAACCCTAGGCTGTCACAGGGAGGATGAACTAACTCCACACAGAGGTCAGGATCAAACCCAGGTCTCTGGTCAAGTTCACTGTAAAATGCAGAGCAACGCTTCACTTCTGGAGCTGCACAAGAAGGGTGCATGTGGAGCCTGCCTTGCTGCACCATACTGCATCCTCCTTCTTAACTTCACCAACCCATCTCTAATCCTTTGACTGATTCTGATGAACCAGTGTGAACGAGTGATCGATGGTCATCGTAGGCTTGGTGGGCCGAAGGGCCTGTTTCCATGGTGTATCTTTCAGTCAGTCAAGGTTACTGTGATGCCGGGTTTATTTTGCACTGAACATCTTTTGCTTGGTTTGTTTTCTGCGTTCACAGGACGCTACGATGCACGGGCAAGGGCTCTCATCCGTCACATCACCTGGCTCCTGAGAATCCCGTTTGAGGAACTAGAGATGTTTGAAGAATCATTGGTGGAGACACTAAAAGAAAATAAGGAAAAGGACACAGAGTAAGAGAGTAAACTAGACTTTTTAAAATTCCAGTGTGTTCTATAATTAGATACTGATGGGCCAGTCCCACTTAGCCGATTTTTTGGGCGACTACAGGCGACTGCCACAACATTTTCAACATGTTGATAATTTTTCGGTGACAGTGGCGACAATATTTGCTGTTGCATGTGTTGTCATAGGTTGTCGCCAGGTGTCATAGGTGAATTCCATTAAAATTAGTCCTAAAAGAAGAGTCGCCTAAGTAGGACAGGCCCACGACTGAGAATATTTAAAACACTGAACATTGAACAGTACAGCACAGGGTAAGGCCCACCAGCCCACAATGTTTGTGCCAAACATAATGCCAAGATAAACTAATATCTGCCTGCATGTGATCCATATCCCTCCATTCCCTCCTTATTCATGTACTTATCTAAAAGCACTATCATATCTGCCTCCATCACCACCTTGGTAGCATGTTCTCATGCTGGAACTCACCACCCGGAGTAAGAAAAAACTTGCCCAAAGGGCTTTGGGGAAGGCTAAGGTGAACTGCTTTATATTTTCCCCTCTTAATTTAACTTCAACGACCAATCTTTTGACTGATACTGATGAACTTGTGTGGATGGGTGATTGTTAGTCAGTGTGGACTCGATGGGACAAAGGGCCTCTTTCCATGCTGTATCTTTCAATCAATCATAGGATTTGAACTGCACATTGACCTTTCTCTGGAATCCAGGGACATCCAAACTCAAGGGATGAACACCAGGAAGTTCAGGATATTGCATTCTATATTGTATTCATATTTACATTTGGGAATAAATTTTTATTTTTGTCATTTGTAAATAGTACGGACTCTGATCCAGAAAGAATAGTTCAAGATGAACAATTAATATTAACTAAAGAACATTAACTAAAAGACTGACCTCTTATGTACCGGCAGAGTCACTGCATGCTCTTTCTGCATATTAATATGTGATTCATATATGTATACATACTAATGCATTATCTTTAACAAATGTTGTTCTTTTATGTATATTTGTTCTCCATCCATCCAAGCTATTCACACTGCTGAGTAAAGTAGTTTTAAAACATAATATTCATATCAAGCAATTGCTAATATGTTGGAAAAACTGATTTATGCAACCATTATTTGAACAGAGAATTTTCTCGGCGGTGTCTTGAAAGTATTTCACCAGATCTTGGCCCACTATCACTGGCCCCTTTAGCAAATGAAATGCTGAATTCCAAGGATTTGGAAGTTCCATGAATTGGGGGCTGCACAGTTGTGCTTCTAGACCTGTGCAGCAGCTTCTAGACCTGCTGCCTGACAGCGCCAGAGACCAGGGTTCAATCGTGAATTCGGGTGCTATTTGTATGGAGTTTACACATTCTCCCTGTGACCGTGTGGGTTTCCTTCAGGTGATCCGGTTTCCTCCCACATTCCAAAGACATGCAGGTTTGGAGGTTAATTAGCCTCTATAAAATCACCCCTAGTGTGCAGGGAGTGGATAAGAAAGTAGGATAACATCAAACTAGTGTGAATGGGTGATCGATGGTCGGTGTGGATTCCATGGGTCGAAGGTCCTGTTTCCATGCTGTATCTTCCAATCAATTGCAGGATTTGACCCGCACATTGACCTTCTTTCTCAGCAACCCAATGACATCCAAACCCAAGGGCTGAAAGTTTCCCTTATTGAAATAAAAGCAGGAATAGCTGGAAATACTCAGCAGGTCGGGCGACGTCTGTGGAGAGGGGAACAGCTAATGGGTCAAGTTGATGATCTTTCATCAGAATTGGGAGTAGAAGCAAAACAATTTATAAGATGTTGAGAGAGAGCGAGATGGAATGTTGTAGAGGGCAAAAGGAAAGGTACGAGATATTTCTGGAAGAGTTAACCGTGAAAAGAGCTGTTATTGATAGGTAGTGGTAAGAGGAAACAATAAAACGTTTCAGTGTGAAAGCGGTGTAAGTAGCAAGTACAGTGAATCAAGGAGAGGAGCTGTGGAACATATGGGATTTACTTGCCTGAGGGCTAGTTTGTATCCAGTAGGCAGAATCACCACCTCTTGTGTTGTTCAGGATCCTTAGAATCTTTTATGTTGCATTATTTGTTACAAATAGGCATATCTTTAGTTTTGTATAGAGATACAGCGCGGAAACAAGCCCTTTGCCCCACCAAGTCCGCACTGACCAGCAGTTCCCGCACATGAATACTATCCTACACCAGGGACAATTTTTACATTTATACCAAGAGTGGGAGGAAACTGAAATTCTCGGAGAAAACCCACGCGGTCACGGGGAGAATGTACAAACTGCGTACAGACAAGCACCCGCAGCCAGGATCGAACCCAGGCCTCTGGCGCTGTAAGGCAGCAACTTTACTGCTGCGCCATCGTGCTGCCCAGGAAAAGACATAAAGAAAGACTGACCGCACTAACTATCAATAGTTACTATTGTATAGATACCTATTTTGTAGGGGCTTATAACTGAATTTTTACTGATGACATGTTTTCTCTTAATTGCTTGTCCATGAGGATGACGATCACTGTAAGTATTATTTTAATGCCCATCTTTTAAATATTGAGACTTCACCACAATTTTTATTTGCTCTTTGTTGTTGCTTATTAACTTTTGGACTCGTAACTGACCTTGTTTACGCTTCAACTTTTTCAGAGAATTTGAAATATCTCAGAAGAAGAAAGATCGTAAAAAGAAACTGAAGCGATATTTCCTTATTGGTCTTGCTACAGTAGGTGGTGGAACTGTGATTGGTATGTTGTAACCAAGTTTACGTGACCGTGATGTACATGTTGTGTCTAAAACCAGGTTAATACGCAGTCATAGACTGATATAGCACGGAATCGAGCCCTTCAGCACAACTTGTCCATGTCAACCAAGGTGTCCCAGCCACACTAGTCCCATCTGCCTGCATTTGGCCCATATCCCCCTAAACCTAACCTATCCATGTACCTGGAGATAGGTTGATGACTGGATCTAATATTGCGCCTAAAACCACGTTCTAATGGGAGTTGGGACCATGATTGATATACTATGAATAAAATCAGAGTGTACTAATTGATGCATTTGTGATGGCTATTATAAGACAGGTGCAGCTGGTACATCCATGATGTCTGTGCAGTTTGCATGGGTTTCCACCTGGTGCTCGGGTTTCCTGCCACGGCTCAAAGACATCGACCTGGTGGGTTAATTGGCCACTATAAATTGCCCCTAATGTAGATGGGTGGACGAGTTGATGGAAACAGGGGTAGAATAAAATAGGATTAGTGTCAGTGAATGCATGATGGTTGGGCTGAAGGGCCTGTTTCCATGCTGTATCTTTCAATCAATTCGGTCAAAAAAGACACAGCATGATTTATTGTGACCAAGACAATCTGTTGAAACAGGAGCTTCTTGGCGAAGGTTTCATGAAATGGTGCACACAAGCCCATCCTGGTGGATCTTTACAGCATTTCTCTTGGCCACGACCAATATCTGACTATAGGGAGATGTGATTCTGATAATTAAATGTGTTATAGGAGAGAGAAATGTGCTGTGGGTAATGTAGCTGAGACACATTAAACTTCATTGAACCCAGTCTGTATTTGAAATTGGACAGTAATTATTCTGGAAGCTGTTACAGAGTAATAACAAAACTGTCAGCCAGCGCCGTGGGAATGACTGTCGTCTGGCTCATGAGAGCTAGTTTCATGCTAACATGTTTCAACTGGTTGGCAAGAGAAAGACAGATACAGATACAGATACTTGCTTTGACGCAGGTTCAAGAACCTTTCTTGCAATTTCAGCAAAACAGTATTCCCGGTACATTTTGCTCAGTCAGGATCGAGATTCCTCATAGATCTTTAAACCAGCACTGACATTATTTTGATTGCAGTAAGTAAACAGTAGGATTCGAGGTTATTCAATAATATAATTTTTTGCTTCAGTTTCGAGGAAGATTTGAGACTGAGTACTGAGATACAGCGCAGAAACAGACCCTTCGGCCCACCGGGTACTAGCCGCCCAGCGATCACCCCATGCACCAGCACAATCCCACACACTAGGGACAATTTACATGTTTACCGAAACCAATTCACCTACAACCCTGTACGTCTTTGGAGTATGAGAGGAACCGAGTGCAACCGGAGAAAACGTCACCGGGAGAACGTATAAACTCCGTACAGACAGCACCCGTAGGTCAGGATCATACCCATGTCTCTGGCGCTGTAACACAGCAGCTCTAGCACTACGCCATTGTGCCACCCAAGTAGGTAGATCATAACATGCTCTGCAGGCATTTTGTCTATTAGATGTTTCACATTAAAATTGACCCGTCCATCTTGAAACAATGTTTAATTTAGTGCGAAAGAGAGGAACAAAAATCATCCGATTAATGTTTTGATTACGCAAACTAATTAACTGGAAAATGGTGTTGGCTGAGATTCCCTCAAACTATTCTCTGAAGTCATCATACTGAAATGAACTAAATAGAAATAGTGAATGAAATGAGATTATGTTTAAATAGGTTTACCAGGATGCTGCCTCAATTAGTGGGCATTAACTACAAGGAACGGTTGGACAAACTTGGATTGTTTTCTGTGGAATTCTGGTCATTGAGGGGAGACTTAATAGAAGTCTATAAAATTGTGAGAGGCATATGTAGCATAGACATTCAGAACCTCTTTCCTGGGGTGGCAATGTCAAAGGCTGGAGTGCATAGCTTTAAGGTGAGAGGGGCAACGTTTGTGACACAGAGTGGTGGGTGCCTGGAACGCACTGCTTGGCGTGGTAGTGGAGATAGATGCCAAAGTGGCATTGAAGAGACTTTTGAATAGTCTGAAGAAGGGTCTCGACCCAAAACTATTCCTTCTCTCCATAGATGCTGCCTCACCCGCTGAGTTCCTCCAGCATTTTCGTCTACTTTTGAATAGGCACATGTATTTGCAGGGAACAGAGTGATATGGATCGCGTGCAGGCGATCGAGATTAGTTTATCTTGGCTCCGTGTTCAGCATGGACAGTGTGGGCCGAAGAGCCTATTCCTGTGCTGTACTTTTCTGCGTCTAATTCTCTATGATACATCAGCAAAATGTGGTTTAGAAATCCAAATATGTAAAGCTATTTCTGATTCAACACGAATACCAATAATCTGTTATATTTGCAATTACAAATGAATTTTATGATTTAATACTGGTAGGTCTGTGGTGAGTCATCAGGTAGATATCAACTGGAAATAAGTATTATGCATGAGATTAGATGCTGCTTCATGCGTGGTAGCTCATTCTCTGATGATGATTCATTTCAAAGGAAGCCACATCTTTGAGCTCAATAATACAATGGCATTAGTACTCAGTTTTCTGCGTGAAGCCATGAAAGCAGTCTAATTTAAAGGTAGACACAAAATGCTGAAGTAACTCAGCATCTTTGGGTCTCGACCCGAAACGTCATCCAATCCTTTTCTCCATAGATGCTGCCTCACCCGCTGAGTTACTCCAGCATTTTGTGTCTACCTGTGATTTTATCCAGCGTCTGCAGTTCTTTCTCACACAAAGCGGTCTAATTGCTATCCACAGGCCTCACGGGCGGACTTGCTGCTCCACTTGTGGCCGCGGGAGCTGCAGCGATCGTCGGGACTGCAGGAGCAGCGGCAATTGGCTCCACAGCTGGCATCGCCATCATGGCTTCTGTATTTGGGGCAGCAGGAGCAGGGCTGACAGGTAGGGTGTATTGTAATTGCAATGGTCCTTTTCAAAGTCACGCTTACCGGACCCCACGCCACAGTCACCTCACGATGCCTCAGGAAAGCGGCAACATAATCATGGACCTTTCGCACCCCCGGTCATTCCTTCTTCACCCCTGCTCCCATTGGGCAGAAGAAACAGAAGTTTGAAAACGCATACCAACAGACTCAGTAACAGCTTCTTGCCCTCTGTTATCTGACTCTGATCTGACTTTCCATAAGCGCTAGTACAGACCCAGTTCTCCAACCTACCTCATTGCAGACACTGGACCTTTGTTCTCAAACAGTTACGTTCCGATGCTGAGAAACTATATTCTGCACTCTGTACCCTTGTCCTCATTCCACCTTTTATATTTGGATTGGGCTTGATTGTATTCCGGTATAGTATTATCTTATTTGCACGCAACCAAAAGGTTTTCACTGTACATCGATACATGTGACAATAATAAACCGAAACTTAAACCTAAGGGGGAGACACAAGGAACTGCAGGCGCTGGTTTATTTACAGGAAGGAAAAAAAACACCAAATACTGGAGTAACTCAGCAGCATTTCTGGAAGACATAGAAACATAGAAAATAGATGCAGGAGTAGGCCATTCGGCCCTTCAAGCCATCACCGCCATTGAACGTGATCATGGCTGATCATCCCCAATCAGTACCCCGTTCCTGCCTTCTCCCCATATACCCTGACTCCGCTATTTTTAAGGGCCCTATCTAGCTCTCTCTTGAAAGCGTTGTTGGTGATGGCAGAAATACAAAATCTGAAATGGCATGCTGAAAATGGTTCTAGGATTTGACAGCCTCCTCATTCTTGGATCCAGTGGATTGAGTACAGAAGTAGTTATACTGGAGAGGGTGCAGAGACGATTTATTAGGATGTTGCCAGGACCCGAGGGCCTGAGCTCCAGGGAGGGGTTGAGCAGGCTTGGGGAGCTCAAGGAAGCTGAAGGCGCAGTCTGAGGAAGGGTCTCAACCCGAAACGTCACCTATTCCTTCGCTCCATAGATGCTGCCTCACCTGCTGAGTTTCGGCCAGCATTGTTATCTACCTTCAAGGAAGATGAAGGTAGGTGCCCCAGCCCAGTGAGTATATCTCCAGTGAGGTTAGAAATCAGAGTTAGAGAACCCAGAACTTACCATCTTTTAGTGAAAAGGAAACAAGATCCTGAAACAGAGAGAAAATAAAATCAGTTATATGTTTGACCTCTTCTAATGAAGGCAAAAAGAGCTGAAGAAAAAAAAGACGCAAATGTACACCATAAAAGTACACAGAATACAAAAAGACACAAGGTGCTGGAGTAACTCAGCGGGTCAGGCAGCATCTCTCGAGAACATGGATAGATGATGTTTCGAGTCTGAGTCAGCACCTTTATGCAGCTTCACTTTATGCACCGCCATTCAACATGATCATGGCTGATCATCCACAATCAGTACCCCGTTCCTGCCATTTCCCCATATCCCATGATTCAGTTAGGCCTAAGAGCTTTATCTAATTCTCTTTTGAATGCATCCAGTGAATCTGCTTTCACTACCTTCTGAGGCAGAGAATTCCACAAATTCACAACTCTGGGAGTTGTGACTTGGGTAGGTGATGTTTTCGGGTCAGGACCGTCTTCAGGATAACTTAAACACCCTTGACCTAAGGTGCATGGTACTTTTAGGGCATGTATTATACCAAGTATTCTCAGGTGTGCATACCTATTGCAGCTCATCACAAAATCCTACATGAAAAATTAAGGCAAATAATCTTTAGAAGGCCATTCAACCCATTTCTTTACCAGAACATGGAGTTGAGGGAAAAAATAGATCAGCCGTGATCGGTTGGCAAAGTAGACTCGATGGACCGAATGGCCTAATTCTGATCCTATGTCTTATGGTCTAACATTCCCCAAAATAATTATATTTCCTCTGCTTCATCACAGCTGCAATCTTGCCGAGAACACCAAGAATAAATAACTCTCTCCCAATATACAAAGTACCTGTCAAATTCTATCTTTTTCTCTCTCTCTTATACACACGAAAAGGAAAGTGAAAAAAAATGACCCATCATCCAAAAAAGCAGAAAGAAAAATCTGATGTCAATTTAGAAAAAAATGGGAAATTGTTCCCTGACTCCCTGAGGCAATCAGGCAAAGCTCCAGGAGATTATAGTAATTTATAAATCCTTCTGTTCCCAACTAACTTACAACATACTCTCTACAATTGAAATTGAGGTCCTGTCTCAAAAATGTTTCCGAGCTTCCTCTTTGAAGGACTGTAGGGAATCCAAACTCACAGTGTACTTTACTAATCTGTTCCAGAAGTTGATCACTCTGAAAAGAAATACATACTACCTCTTTGCCTTATGATTTAAATTCATATCCCCGAGTCATACTATCTCCATGCTTCTCAAATAACGTAACCAACTGGATGTAATCTAATCCCTTCATCATTTAAAAAAACCTTAATCACGTCCACTTAGTTTGAATGGCTTTAAACAAATAAAATGTCCAACTATTGGACACTGCATCGAAAACTGCAAGTCTTAAGACTTTATATTATCTATCTATCTTCTCAATACCTCCCACTGTATGAGTCAAATGAAATGCAGGACTGAAAATATGGCTGTGCAAATGCCGTGTGCAGCTGAAATGGTACCATGCAATAATATCTTAAACTAGGCAAGTCCTCCAGCGAGGGTTACACAAAAAGCTGGAGAAACTCAGCGGGTGCAGCAGCATCTAAGGAGCGAAGGAGATAGGCGACGTTTCGGGTCGAGACCCTTCTTCAGTCCTCCAGCGATATTGCCTGACCCACCGCGTTACTCCAGTAAGCGTCTTTTGTCCTTTGTGTCTTTTTTTGTAACCAATATCTCCAGTATCGAAAGCAATTTGGCTTCAGGAGCCTGATTAGATGCCTTGAAGACTTGCGATCTGGTGTATCTCATTCAAGGTTCTTGCATGATAAGATTAGGCCTGGAGATTCACAAGGAACTGCAGATGCTGTACTCTGGAGCAAAACACAAAGTGCTGGAGTAACATAGAAACAAAATGCTGGAGTAACTCAGCCAGTCAGGCAACATCTCTGGAGAAAAGGAATAGGTGACATTTCTGGTCGGAACCCTTGTTCAGACTCTGAAACAGGATTCCGACCCGAAATGTCACCTATTTCTTTTCTCCAGAGGTGCTCCCTGACTTGCAGAGTTACTCCAGCATTTTGTGTCTATTTTCCGTGTAAACCAACATCTGCAATTCCTTTTGGTAGACACAAAATGCTGGAGTAACTCAGCGGGACAGGCAGCATCTCTGGACAGAAGGAATGACTAACGTTTCGGGTTGAGACCCTTCTTCAGAAGTCTGAAGTAGGGTCTTGACCCAAAACGTTGCCCATTCCTTCTGTTCAGAGATGCTGCCTGTCCCGCTGAGTTACTCCAGCATTTTGTGTCTACCTTCGATTTAAACCAGCATCTGCAGTTCTTTCCTACACATCTGCAATTCCTTCCTACACTGTGCTTCCAAGTGCTGGAGTGAACCAGAGGGTCTGGCAGCATCAGTGAAAGATAGGCGGCGTTTCAGGTCAGGATTGATGGTCTGAAGAAGGGTTCTGACCATAAGCGCTGCCTATCCATTGATGGTGCCAAACCCGTTATGTTACTCCAGCACTTTGTGTTTCACTGGAGTTTCACTTGTATGCCAACTTACCCATTAAAACATCAACAACATTTTGATTCCCCTTAATGCTTGTAAGTTATTCCAAGAAATTCTAATCTTTCAAATGCTCTTCCAGCCATCTGTTTTAAATTTAACTTTTTGCCCATGATTCTACATTTGAGAGATGCCTTATCTGTACATTTCATACTTCTGCTAAGTTTTCTTTTTAATTCTACTCTTTGTAATCTGACCAATCTGAGCCCCACTGCCTTTTTACTTAAAGGCAGTGGTTTAGGTTTATCATTGTCATGTGTTCTGAGATACAGTGAAAAGCTTTGTTTTGCATGCTATCCAAACAGATCAGATATTACTATACAGAAATACAATCAAGTCAAACTCAAACACAATAGATGAAGCAAAGTGGAAGATACAGTGCACAGAATATAGTTCTCAGCATCTGAAGAAGGGTTTCGGCCCGAAACGCCACCTATTCCTTTTCTCCAGCAATGCAGAATGGCCTGCTGAGTTACTCCAGCATGTTGTGTCTATCTTTGGTGTAACCCAGCATCTGCAGTTCCTTCCTACACACTGTAGCGCCCAAGTTCCATAGACAGAGTCCACATGTCCGCAATGGGGTAGAAGTGAATCTGACAGTACTTAGCTGGTACACAAAAGGTTGGAGAAACTCAGCGGGTGCAGCAGCATCTAAGGAGCGAAGGAGATAGGCAACGTTTCGGGCCGAAACCCTCGATTTTCCAGCATCTGCAGTTCCTTCTTTAACTCTTTAGTACTTAGCTGGTGCTGTGTATTTTGTTTTGTTGAATATTACCATAATGCCTAAGATGCTAAAAGGCTGTCTCCAGTATCTGCTGGACATCCACATTTCTTACATAAACACACACTGTTCTGGCTGCATTCTCGTTGGCTTTTCACTAGCTTTGCCACATATTGACTTTGAAATTGACAACTCTGTTATTAAACCTGGGAGAACTATTCAAATCTTCTCCTGATTTATTATCAGTCATTGTATATTCATATGGGTTAGGTTTCCAATACAAAGCCATCATTTATTTTGCAGTTTAACAATAAGCCATTAAAGGAGGGAAATGAGGGGAAAAAATGATCCACCTTAATTACATTTACAAATGCTACTTTGGTGCCTCATAGCCATTTGGCAACAAACCTATTCCTGAGCCCTTTTTCAATGAGACTGGCAGTGTTAGCAGTTTTGTACAAACCATTGTCAATTTTACGCTGACAACAGCCTGCCCGCAGTTAGGAACCTGATCAGAGACTGCCCAAGCTTCCTGTTATAATGAGAGCAGTCCTGAGCTACTAGCTACCTCCCTCATTGGAAACCCTCTGACTATCTTTGATCGGACTTTACTGGGCTTTATCTTGCAGTAAACGTTATTCATGTTATTCCCTTTATCGTGTTTCTGTGCACTGGATGACTGGTTAGCAGACAACAAAAGCTTTTCACCGTACCTTGGTACACGTGACAATAAACTAAACTCAAACTCAGCTCGGCAGCAGCAGCAGTTAAAAACCTCATGGCCCACTCACCGAGCTACAAGGAGAGGTTGGACTAATTGGGATTGTTTTCTCTGGAACTCCGGTGGTTGAGTGCAGACCTGATAGAAGTACCTGAAATTATGGGAGGCATAGATAGGGTAGCCAGTCAGATACTTTTTCCCCAGGGTAGCAATATCAAAGAGTAGGGTGCTGAGTTTTAAGATGAGGGGGGGAAAAGTTTAAAGGAGATGTGCGTAGCAAGTTGTTTTACACAGAGAATAGTGGGTGAATGGAACGCGTTGCCTGGGGTGGTGGTGGAGGCAGATCTGATACTGGCATTTACGAGTCTTTTAGATAGACACATGGATACGCAGGGAATAGAGGAATATGGATCACAAGCAGGTAGAAGAGATTAGTTTATCTTGACTAGACACAAAATACTGGAGTAACTCAGCGAGACAGGCAGCGTCTCTGGAGAGACGGAATGGGTGACGTTTCGGTTCAAGAAGCTTCTTCAGACTGATGTCGGGGGAGTGCGAGGTACATAGATGGGAGGTCCAGCATTTTGTGTCTATCTTCGGTTCCTTCCTACATAGTTTATCTTGGCATTATGTTTGGCACGGACACTCTCGGCTCGAGGGCCTGTTCTAGCCCTGTACTGTTCGACATTCACCCCAAGAGGTTAAAGTCTAGGGAGCCAGCACACCATCTTATTTCAGGCCAGCATGTTTTACGTAATGAATAATGAACTGGTGCGAGACTGAGTCAAATGTACTGTGCCATTTATATTCAGTGATGTTGTTTGGATGAACTTACTCATCCATAATGCAATCATGAGGTGGAGTGTCATTTCGGAATGAAGAATCAGAGATGAATTAGAAGAGAAAAACAATGATATGATTTGGTGCGAAAATGAGTTGGCCTTCTCACTTTATATCCCGTGCGACATAAAGGCAACCATAAAGTGATTAAAGAAAGTATTTTTACGAGCACAGCCAAATCTTTAACTTGCTGAAATTTATTGCTGCTTTAAAATTGACTGAATTATGATTAAATATGTTTTAGCTGAAACAAACTGCTGGTGACTTATACCTGGCCAAAATTATTTCCTTCAAGGGTAAGCTTTGATTGTACTAGCATAGAATAAAGCAAAATAGTGTGAACATTTTAAAAAAAACACCGCAGATGCTGTAAATCTGAAATAAGAAACAGATAATGTGAGGAACATTCAGTAGGTTCGACAACGTCTGTAGAAAGAGATAAAGAGTTAGTTTCGGGCCTATTGCATCAGACCTGTAACTCTATTTCTCCGTTCACAGATGCTGCAGGACAAGCTGAGTTTAGTTTACTTTAGACTTTAGAGATACAGAGTGGAAGCCGGTCCTTCGGCCCATCGAGTCAGCTGCGACCGACAATCAACCCATACACCAGCGCTATCCTACATGCTTGGCACAATTTACAGAAGCCATTTAACCTACAAACCATTGCGTTTTTGGTGTGTAGGAGGAGACTGGAGCACCTGGAGAAAACCCACACAGTCACAGTGAGAACGTACAAACTCTGTACAGACAGCACCCATAGTCAGGATCGAACCCGGTTCTCTGAAGCTGTACAGCAGCAACTCTACCACTATGCCACTTTACTAATTTCCAGGTTTCTGTCATGAAATATTTCCTGTTATTACAGGAGTCTGCTTTTTTCAGCTTTTTTATCATCATTTTCGTAATATCATCAATGTAATATTTTTGGTGTAACATCCCTCTGTAAAATCTGATTGTCATTCACTTCCAGGCTACAAAATGAAGAAGCGGGTGGGAGCTATTGAAGAGTTTGAGTTTCTTCCTCTAACCGATGGGAACCAACTGCACATCACGATAGCTGTCACTGGCTGGCTCTGCACGGGAAAATATGGTACAAAGAATGAAAAGACCAGTTTGAGAATGTTCTCTGCTACTTTTTATGATTGTATTTGTTCCAGAGCCAAAGTGAGCCAAAGGAAAATGTTTGGAGATATGTTTCAGCTTTCCACTGCGATTATTTGAAAAATGTTTTCACACGTAATGTTGTGGCAGAGTTTCCAATTAATGGTAGACAGCAATAGTCGTAGCTGCTCTATCCCCCAAGCATGCTCTAATATTAGCAAGAATCAGGTGCTGTTATCTTGTTATGACACAAAAGGAGGTCATTTAGCTCATTGGGTTCATTCTGGTGTCCAGGGTACAATCCCTTGATGGACTCTTCTGGGTCCTACTGCTCCCCCGGTTGCCTCCAAACGGGACCCTTAATACCGATAACCGCTGGGTCCAACTGCCCATCTCCAATAAGAGTTCCCACCACTTCTCCTACTTTCCACTTCTATACCACCACGCACACCCCTCTCACCTCTGAGCCTCCTTCTGCCCTCCTCTGAACTTGGGTCTGTCTCCAGCCCCAACCCCTGTTGGGTTTACACCATCCTCCCCTAACCTCCCTTAGATAGCAATCTGAAGAAGGATCCCGACCCAAAACATCACCTATCCATTCCATCCACAGATGCTGTCTGACCCGCTGAGTCACTCCAGCACTTAGTGTTTTGCATCTGCAGTTCCTTGTATCTGCAATCCCATTCTCCCTCTCCTCTTCCCCTTGTACCTTTGCAACTATTTTCCCTATCACTGACCCATCAGCTCTCTTTTGATTCTTTTGCCACCTACCTACAGTGGCCAATTTACCTGCTAAAACCAGAGGGCCTGGAGGAAAATCATGCGGGCACAGAGTCAGCTCAGAAATCACCTGAGGTCGGATCGAACCTCTGTCAAACTGCAACACTACTTGTTGCACCATCGAACCACCCACATTTTAGGATCATTCTAATCTAATCCCTGTGATTGTGGCTTCGCTCCATGACAAGATATTCGGGAAGTTCTAGGCAATTCTCCCTGAAGATATAGAATCATGTATTTATCCAAGCAAGAGAAGGTTCTATTCACCCGAGTGAGGCCAGTGACCAGAAAATGTAGCTGTAGGCACAAGGAACTGCAAATGCTGTAACCTTGCCTGGAACACTAAGTGCTGGAATAACTCAATGGCTCAGGCAGCACAAAGTACTGGAGTAACTGCCTGACCCGCTGAGTTAGATATATAGAAAATAGATGAGGAGTAGGCCATTCGGCCCTTAGAGCCAAAACCGCCATTCAATGTGATAATGGCTGATCAATCACAACCAGTACCCCGTCCCTGTCTTCACCCCATATCCCTTAATTCCGCTAGCCCTAAGAGCTCTATCTAACTCTCTTTTGAAAGCATCCAGTGAAGCGGCCTCCATTGCCTTCTAATTCTACAAATTCACTACTCCAGCATAAAACGTAGCTGCATCGCTCTCTGCTCCCCCAAACTGATTTTATTCTCTTTTTATGCTATGGTAATTGAGGAATAAAGATGAAAAAGAATCTGCTCAAACCAATGGCAGTGTTTTTTTTGGTTCAAACAACATTTATGCCCAAATAGTATGAAAGGATGGTACTATTTAGTGTGGTATTTTCAATTGACAGGCAGAATCGGATTTAGTTTGAAGAGTTTGTCAGTAATTTTGGATGAGTGAATGTATATGATAAGGTTACTAACAATTTCATTCTCCCCGTCTTGAGTCATTTTTGCCTTGCAAATTTTATAGCCACTGTGGTTCAAGTTATTCCTCATGAAGGGTCAACCTCAATTACAGATGATGCAGCCTGCTTCTCATGGGAGCTGTCACATAGATATAGCTATCAGAAAGCAGGGCCGCAACAGATTGCAATGCATTAGCATTCCTGTTGTCAAGGCACTGCTTTGCTTATCAAGATGAAGGTTTTTGCCAATCAGTTTATGCATTCCCAACTGCAAAACGATAAAGAACCTGAATTCACAAATCGTTATGTTTCATCACTAAGAACTCCCTGCAAAACACGTTTTATACAATGGATTACTTAGAAATGCAGAGATCGCTGCGATATAACCAAATTGGGGTCAAAGTGAGCATAAAACGGATGTTTAGACACCTGCGTTCTAACATTAAGAGTGTAAGTTGCAGTGAGTTATTCTGGAATGTAGAACATAGAACAAAACAACACAGGAACAATCCTTTCAGCCTACAATGCTCTCGCCAAACCTTATAGAGTCATACAGTGTAGAAAGAGGCCCTTTGGCCCATCTTGCCCACACCGTCCAACATGTCCCATCTACACTCAACCCATCTGCCTGCATTTGGCCCATATCCCTCCAAAACTACGCACCTGTTTAAATGTTTCTTAAATGTTGTGATAGCCCCTGCCTCAACTACCTCCTCGGGCAACTCGTTCCATACACCCACCACTCTTTGTGTAAAAAAAGTTACCCTTCAGGTTCCTATTAAATCTTTCCCCGCTCACCTTAAACATATGTCCTCTGGTTCTCCATTCCTCTACTCTGCGCAAGAGACTCTGTGCGTCTACCAGATCTATTCGTCTCACAATTTAATGCACTTCTATAAGACCACCACTCATCCTCCTGCGTTCCAAGAATAGAGTCCGAGCCTGCTCAACCTCTCCCTGTAGCTCAGGCCCCGAGTCCTGGCAACATCCTCATAAATCTTCTCTGCACATAGTTCTCTGCATTAACCATGCCAAGTTAAATTAATCTCATCTGCATGTGATCCATATCCCTCCATACCCTGCATATATGCCTCTTAAGTGCTCCTATCATTTTTTGCTTCCACCACCAGTTCTGGCAGCGCGTTCCAGGTACCAACCACTCTGTGTAAATGTTTTAAAAACTTGCCCCTTTAAACCGTGCCTCTCTGACTAAAGCTATGCTCTCTAGTCTTTGATATATCCATCTTGGTGGAAAAAAGATTCTGCCGATTCTATTTCTGCCTCTCATTATTTTATATACTTCTATCCTCTAGACTTCTCACTTCTAGTCTCTCCTCAGTCTCCGATGCACCAGAGAAAACAATCCAAGTTCATCCAACCTCTCCTAACAGCTAAAACCCTCTAATCCAGGCAGCATTCTGCTAAACCTCTTCTGCACCCGCACCAAAGCTTACAGCGTCCTTCCTGTAAAGGGGTGACCAGAACTGCATATGATTGTTATAGAACAGAAGTATTACTGAGATTCAAGGTGATTATTATAATGGATGTTGCAATAATATAAACAATACAGACAATAGATCCAAGTCACCCTGCATCCTCATAGCATCCTCCTCACAGTTCACACTACCACCCAGCTTTGTGTCTTCTGCAAATTTGCTAATGTTACTTTTAATCCCTTCATCTAAATCATTAATGTATATTATAAACAACTGCAGTCCCAGCTCCCGAGCCTTGTGGTACCCCACTAATCACTGCCTGCCATTCTGAAAGGGACCCGTTAATCCCTACTCTTTGTTTCCTGTCTGCCAGCCAATTTTCTATTCATGTCAGTACCCCACAATCTCCTATGTGGAACCTTATCCAAGGCTTTCTGAAAGTCCAGGTACACTACATCCATTGGCTCTCCCTTGTCCATTTTCCTAGTTACATCCTCAAAAAATTCCAGAAGATTAGACAAGCATGATTTCCCCTTCATAAATCCATGTTGACGCGGACCGATCCTGTTACTGTTATCCAAATGTGCCGCTATTTCATCTTTTATAATTGACTCCAGCATCTTCCCCACCACGGATGTCAGGCTAACTGGTCTATAATTCCCTGTTTTCTCTCTCCCTCCTTTCTTAAAAAGTGGGATAACATTTTATGGGAGGCTACCCTCCAATCCACAGGAAATTATCCTAAATCTATAGAACATTGGAAAATGATCACCAATGCGTCTATGATTTCTAGAGCCACTTCCTGAAGTACCCTGGGATGCAGACCATCATGCCCAAGGGATTGATCAGCCTTCAGTCCCATCAGTCCACCCAACACCATTTCCTGCCTAATGTGGAGTTCCTCCATCACCCTAGGTCCTCCGACCACTAGTACATCTAGGAGATTGTT
Source organism: Raja brachyura (assembly GCA_963514005.1). Next base: position 30,600,150 of record OY740811.1, read on the forward strand.
TGTGTCTTCCTTGGTGAAGACAGATCCAAAGTACCTGTTCAACTCGTCTGCCATTTCCTTGTTCCCAATAATAAATTCACCTGCTCTGTCTTCAAGGATACAACTTTGGTCTTAACTAATTGTTTCCTCTTCACATGCCTAAAGAAGCTTTTACTATCCTCCTTTATATTTTTGGGTAACTTACCTTCGTACCTCATCTTTTCTCCATTCATCGTTTTATCATTCATTCAATATGAATGACTAGAAAGCTTGGAGCGTAACCGCATATATTTCTTCACTTGGAAGTGGAATTAAGTAATCACTGGAGGGCAGGCATACATCTTGGGATTGAACTGACTGAAATTAAAATGCCAAAATTGTCAGCTGCTATGCTTAATTCAACGTATCCTCCAGTGTCTTTTGAATCAGAAGAAATATATAGAGTTCCAGTGGGAAGCGATCAGGGATGGAAGCACTTCTTGATGCTTTGCTGGTTCCTGGCTCCAGAGCACTTCAGTCAATTTCATTTAACTTTGTTCCACAAGATCCGTTTCAGTTGTGATGCTGTGCGCAACATTGACTTGTTATATTGGCAGTAGCTATTTGGCTGGACAGTTAATTCCCAATTACTTCATGCTGATATGCAGTTCAGTGTCAGGAGCGCAGTAGAGAGAGTGGACCAAATGTCCCCTCTAGGACACAAAGTCCTGGAGTAACTCGGCAGGTCAGCCGGTATCTCTGGAGAACATGGATAGGTGACGTTTCAGGTCGAGACCCCCCTTCAGTCTGAAGAAGGGTCTTGACCTGAAACATCATCTATCCATGTTCTCCAGAGATGCGGCCTGAGCTGTTGAGTTACTCCAGGACTTAGTATCCTTTCTGTGTATTAACCAGCATCTGCAGTTGCTTATTTCCACAAATATACCATCTAGATGTGTTTTAATTCCACAAATGAATTGCCTACCTTCAGATAAAAGTTTGAATATATAATGGTTAAACAGCTTGTATGTTTTTTTTAATGTGGTGGAATCACTTTAAACAGATTTTCAATTTATTTTTTATAATTCCTGTGTTTTCACCTTGTGTACATGATCGGTCAAATTAAAAATAGTGAAACAGAAATGGTGCTGGTGGAATTCAGCGGGTCATGCAGCATCCATGGAGGGAATGAACTGATGATGTTTCAGCTCTTCTTTGGACTGATCGGCTCCCTTATTCTTAACTGTCTGAAGAAGGCCCCGGCATGAAACATCGTCTGTCTATTTCCTTACACAGATGCTGCCTGACCTGCTGAGTTCCTCCAGCACTTTGTGTTTTGCTCAAGATTCCAGCATCTGCAGTTCCTTGAGTTTGAGTTTAGTTTACCGAGGTACAGTGAACGCTTTTTTTGTGGGCTAACCAGTCAGTGGAAAGACAATATATGATAACATTCGAGCCATCCACAATGTACAGATACATGATAAAGCGAATAACGTTAAGCCAGTAAAGTCCGATTAAAGATGGTCCATGGATCTCCAATGAGGTAGATAGAAGTTCAGGACTCTTCTCTGGTTGTTGGTAGGATGGTTCTGTTGCCTGATAACAGCTGGGAAGAAACTGTTCCTGAAACTGGAGATGTGCGTTTTCACACTTTTATACCTTTTGCCCGACGGGAGAGGTGAGACGACGGAGTGTCCAGGGTGCGACGTCCTTGATTATGCGGGCGGCCTTGCCGAGGTAACGTGAGGTGTAAATGGAGGCTGGTTTATGTGATGGTCTGGGCTGTGTCCACAATTCGCTGCAATTTTTTGGATTATGTGCGTGTTCTCTGTACGGTAACTAAATGAGCTGTGTCAAATTGGAAGCATCCTTACGTCTGAGTGAGAAAGTCGAGCTCTCGTCTCACTCCAGGACTTGTCCATGTAATGGCAGCCGACGTGGGTGCCATGTGCACGAGTGCTGCACTGTTGGACGAGGGCTTAACCTGTTACATTTTCCATCACAGACAGACATAAAAGATTTTTTGGCGGCATTCAAAGGAAAACGGGGCAATTAATTTGTCTCATTAGTGGCCGTCCTATTTAGAAATAGTCCAACTGCTGGGTGACCAGACAATTAAAAAATGCTTCATTAGCTGTAATGCACTTTGGAGTGCCCTCAGGGCATGGCAAGTGCTTAATACAAAGACTGCAAGCTCTTTTATGTTCCCCCTAAATCATACATTTGTTCTCTACATACTCCACCAGGAAGTTTTGAGGCACCATGGCGAAGTCTACTCCAATCCAAGGAGCAGTACTGCCTAGCTTGGGAGTCCAAATATTTGATGGAATTGGGTAATACCCTCGTATCTCTGCTGAATGGTCTGGTTAATATGGTTGCACAAGAAGCTCTGAAGTACACCATTCTGTCAGGTGAGACTAAGACTGTTAGTTTCTCTTGGGCTTTTCAAGAGGGTTCAGCGCACTTAAGATATTTGGCACAGAAAAAATAATTATACTCAGTGGATTTAAAAAATAATCAATGTTATCCTCGGTGCTGGTGACAATAATAAACCTAAACCTAACCTCACTTTTGTACTTGGAAGGTATTGTGACTGCACTGTCGTGGCCAGCCTCACTATTAACCATTGCTAACGTGATCGACAACCCCTGGGGAGTCTGCCTAAGCCGATCGGCTGAAGTTGGAAAACATTTGGCCCAAGTTCTCCTGAGCAGACAGCAGGTAAATGATGTATTTCAAGTTGAATAACCGTGTTTTACTAACGTAAGCATATGCAATGTCTCTAGATTTACCCAGAACCCATTAATACATTTTTAACATAGTATACATCCAACATTGAGCAACCCATACCCATCCACTGACACCCTCCTCCGCCTAGCGGAGTTGGTCCTTACCCTCAACAACTTCTCTTTTGACTCCTCCCATTTCCTCCAAACACAAGGCGTAGCTATGGGCACACGCATGGGCCCTAGCTACGCCTGCCTCTTTGTCGGGCACGTCGAACAATCTTTGTTCTCGGCGTACCAGGGCCCCACCCCCGACCTTTACCTCCGTTACATTGACGACTGCTTTGGTGTCACCTCCTGCACCCACGTAGAACTGACTGACTTCATCCATTTCACCACCAACTTCCATCCGGCACTCAAATATACTTGGACCATTTCCGACATTTCCCTACCATTCCTTGACCTCACCATCTCTATTGCAGGTGATACACTCCTGACTGACATCCACTACAAACCAACTGACTCCCACAGCTACCTGGACTACTCTTCCTCCCACCCTGCTTCCTGTAAGGACTCCATCCCCTATTCCCAATTCCTCCGTCTACGCCGCATCTGCTCCCAGGATGACGTGTTCCACACCAGGTCATCGCAAATGTCCTCGTTCTTCAGAGAACGGGGTTTCCCCTCCCCCACTATAGATGAGGCTCGCACCAGGGTCTCCTCCATACCCCGCAACACTGCCCTCTCTCCCCATTCCCCCACTCACAACAAGGGCCGAGTCCCCCTGGTCCTCACCTTTCACCCCACCAGCCAGCGCATACAACAGATAGTCCTCCGCCAGTTTCGTCACCTCCAACGTGACCCCTCCACTCGCCACATCTTCCCATCTCCCCCCCTGTCTGCCTTCCGCAAAGACCGCTCCCTCCGCAACTCCCTCGTCAATTCTTCCCTTCCCTCCCGCTCCACTCCTTCCCCGGGCACTTTCCCTTGCAACCGCAAGAGATGCTACACTTGTCCCTTCACCTCCCCCATCCACTCCTTTCAGGGACCCAAGCAGTCATTCCAAGTCCGACAGAGGTTCACCTGCACCTCCTCCAACCTCATCTACTGCATCCGTTGCTCCAGATGCCAGCTGATCTACATCGGTGAGACCAAGCGGAGGCTGGGCGATCGTTTCGCCGAACACCTCCGCTCGGTCCGCAATAACCAACCCGACCTCCCGGTGGCTCAGCACTTCAACTCCCCCTCCCACTCCGTATCCGACCTCTCGGTCCTGGGCCTCCTCCACGGCCAGAGTGATCAACACCGCAAGTTGGAGGAACAGCACCTCATATTCCGCTTGGGGAGTCTGCATCCTCTGGGCTTAAACATTGAATTTTCTCAATTCTGTTAACCCAGACTGCCTCCCCCCCACCTCTCCCTCAGCCCTCTGGCCCTGACATTCCTTCTCCATCTCCCCCCCCCCCCCCCCAGTCGCACTAGCTTCTCATTTTCACACCACAAACAGCTTACAATGGCCTGCTTCCTTTATCACCAATACTTTTTTGCATATCTTTCACTCATTGTTCCTTATCTCTCCACATCACTGTTTATATCTCTCGCTTCCCTGATCCCTGACCAGTCTGAAGAAGGGTCTCGACCCGAAACGTCGCCTATCTCCTTCGCTCCCTAGATGCTGCTGCACCCGCTGAGTTTCTCCAGCTTTTTGTGTAATCCTACATCCAACATTCGTTAGGACAACACAGTGGTGCAGCTGGTAGTGCTGCTGCCTCGCAGCGCCTGAAACCCAGGATCGATCCTGATCTCAGGTGCTGTCTGTGTGGAGCCTATAACCACGTGGGTTCGCTCCCACATCCCAAAGATGTGTGGGTTTGTAGATTAATTGGATCTGCAATGAGCGTGTAGGATAGTTAGCCTCTGTAAATTACCTCTAGGGTGTAAAGAATGGATGACAAAGTGGATAACATCGAACTAGTGTGAATGGGTGATCAATGGTTAGCGTGGACTTGGTGGGCCGAAGGGCCTGTTTCCATGCTTTATCTTTCAATCAATCAATTCATGAAAAACTCCAATGATTTGTCATACAATGTTTCTTATTAAAAGCTTTTATTCCCTTATTAGAAGCTCATTTCCAATTTTTTCTTGTATCCATCATCTCACCCAAAATGCAGGAGTAACTCAGCGGGACCGACAGCATCTCTGGAGAGAAGGAATGGATGACGTTTCGGGTCAAGACCCTTCTTTTCAGACTGAAGAAGAGTCTCTACACGAAACTTCACCCATTGCTTCTCTCCAGAGATTCTGCCAGGTCCCGCTGCGTTACTCCAGCTTTGTGTCCATCTCCAAATGACTTCACGCGCTCCAGACGGCTGTGCTTACGCATGAAATCGTGCGCAACCTTCGCGGGATCGTCGCAGCTCAACGCGACCACTAGGTCGCGTAATTTGCATGCCAAGGACACGTAAGTGGGACAGGCCCTTAAGCTTCCAACTCTGGGGTATTGCGTACAGTTTTGGTCTCCTAATTTGAGGAAGGACATCCTTGTGATGCAGTGCAGCGTAGGTTCACGAGATTGATCCCTGGGATGGTGGGACTGTCATATGATGAAACATTGAAAAGACAAGGCTTGTATTCACTGAAGTTTTAGAAGGATGAGGGGGGATCTTATAGAAACATATATCATTATAAAAGGACTGGACAAGCTAGATGTAGGAAAAAATGTTTCCAATGTTGGGCGGCTCCAGAACCAGGGGCCATAGTCTTAGAATAAAGTGGAGGCCATTTACGACTGAGGTGAGAAAAAACCTTTTCACCCAGAGAGTTGTGAATTTATGGAATTCCCTGCCAAATCACTGGATGGATTTAATAGAGAGTAATATAGAGCTCTAGGGGCTAGTGGAATCAAGGGATATGGGGAGAAGGCAGGCACGGGTTATTGATTGGGGACGATCAGCCATGATCACAATGAATGGCGGTGCTGGCCGAAGGGCCGAATGGCCTCCTCCTGCATCTATTTTCTATGTTTCTAAGTTTCTATGCTGGCAGCCTTTTTGAGGCAGCCTTTCGATGTTTCTATGCCAATCAACAGCTTCTAAAATTGTCCCGTTTAATTTAACTCGCCTCGCAGGTTCCTTCCAAAGCGGATTGTTTCACTACAAAGCACTATTTCAAAATGTGCCAATTTCCCCAGAACGTGTTATGTCATTGCTATTATTCCCTTCACTGCTTTGTGCCATCTGAGAAGTTTTGGCATTATCCTTACTACGTCAAAGCGTAGGTTATTAAAATATGCAATTTGCAGGTTCACAGTGCAAGGCATCAAGCAATCTTCTGGAAATTCCATCTTCAACTGCAAGCTATTTAATTCAAGTAATCTCAGCTGCCATGTGAAACAGTCATTAACGTGGCATTCCGCAAAACAAGATGCCAAGTGCTGCATGGTCCTCATAACTGCCCCACAACGATACTGTACTTTCCTCCAATTGGATTCAATTGTTCTGAAGGGCCTGTCGCACTTACACGATTGTTTTGGCGACATGTTGTGGGGTGACGCCTGTTTGGTCGTGAGTAGTCACCAAAACAGTCATACCTTTTTCTGGTCGCCGCTGGATTTTCAACATTTTGAAAATTTTCGGCGACCTGCTGCGACTATGAAGGGTGTCGGCTGTCGCCGAAAAAATTGCATAAGTGGGACAGGCCCTTTAGTCAGCTGTTCGGGCTGTCCACATATCTAATAATCTCCAAAACTTTCATCTGTAGATTTTATTAAAAAATTCAAACACAGTGGCGCAGCCGTCGACTTCCTGCCTTAAAGCGCCAGAGGCTTGGGTTTGAGTCGATGCTGCCTGTACGGAATCCATACATTCTCCCTGCCACCGCGTGGGCTTTCTCCGGGCACTCCAGTTTCCTCCCACATCCCAAAGTCGGACGGGTTTGTAAGTTGTGTAGGAAAGAACTGGAGGTGCTGGTTCAAACAGAAGGTGGACACAGAAAGCTGGAGTAACTCAGCAGATCAGACAGGATCGGTGACGACAAGGAATAGGTGACATTTCAGGTCGAGACCCTTCTTCAGAATGAGAGTCAGGGGAAAGGGAAACAAGAGATATAGACGGTGATATAGAGAGATACAGAACAAATGAATGGATGAATGATATGCATAAAAAATAACAATGAAAAAGGAACAGGCCATTTTTACCTGTGGCCAAGGTGAAGAACAATGAGACTCAACAAGATGGCTTTGAAGCTAGTACAACGACTTGGATGGGGGAGGGTTGGAGAGAGAGGAAATGCAAGGGTTACTTGAAGTTAGAGAAATCATTATTTATACTGCTGGGTTGCAAGCTGCGGAGCAAAATAAGAGGTGCTGTTCCTCCAATTTGATTTTGGCCTCACTCTGACAATGGAGGAAGTCCAGGACAGAAAGGTCAGTGTGGGAATGGGAAGGCAAATTAAATGTATTGGGAACCACGAGATCAGGTAGGCCTTGACGGACTGGGTTAATTGGCTTTGGTAAATATTCCCTCGTGTGTAGGATAGAACTAGTGTACAGGCAATCGCTGGTCGGTGCGGACTCAGTGGGCCAAAGGGCTTGTTTCCACGCTGTATCTCCAAACTAAACTAAATGTTGTGGAATGTAGGCTGATGAGTCTTGCGTAGCTAAGAGTAAAATATGCTAATTAAGTGCATAGGTCTGCCTTGAAATGGTTGGAAATGAAATATACATAACCGTTGCCAAAGTGAAATTGAAGTGAATAATACTCCAAGTATATCGTAGGTTTGGCAGAAACTACGTATGACTTATATCACAAATCCATCTTTTGTCTTTTTGTGAAAGAGCTGGATTATGTGAGTAAGAAACTGAAAGTGGTACTTGGTATTTTTCTCTTGGGCATGACACATTAATGATAGTGTAGCAGCTCCAGCTGAGACGCTTTGAGTTGTTAATACTGGGGATTAGATAGTCTGTGCTGTGAAAAACTTTGATGTTGTATTTATAGTAAAGTATTTTGCATCATTGCTTGCATAGAGATACCTGCAGGTGTTTTCCTGTATTTCCTGAAGCAATTCGTATCCTCCTCACAAGTTTACCTTAGATCAGCAGCAAATCTACTACTCCCTATCACACTCTACCAAATTTCACCCAAATGTATGTATAACTCAACCCCTTCTTTATACCCTGCCTTTAACCTCACCATGTACCTTGAAGAAAATGGTGGTGCAGCTGGTAGTACTGCTGCCTCACAGCGCCAGAAACCCGGCTTCGATCCTGATAGAAACATAGAAATTAGGTGCAGGAGTAGGCCATTCGGCCCTTCGAGCCTGCACCGCCATTCAATATGATCGTGGCTGATCATCCAACTCAGTATCCCGTACCTGCCTTCTCTCCATACCCTCTGATCCCCTTAGCCACAAGGGCCTCATCTAACGCCCTCTTAAATATAGCCAATGAACTGGCCTCAACTACCCTCTGTGGCAGAGAGTTCCAGAGACCCACCACTCTCTGTGTGAAAAAATTCCTTCTCATCTCGGTCCTAAAGGATTTCCCCCTTATCCTTAAGCTGTGACCCTTTGTCCTGGACCTCCCCAACATCGGGAACAATCATCTGCATCTAGCCTGTCCAACCCTTTAAGAATTTTGTAAGTTTCTATAAGATCCCCTCTCAATCTCCTAAATTCTAGAGAGTATAAACCGAGTCTATGCAGTCTTTGTTCATAAGACAGTCCTGACATCCCAGGAATCAGTCTGGTGAACCTTCGCTGCACTCTTTCTATGGCAATAATGTCCTTCCTCAGATTTGGAGACCAGAACTGTACGCAATACTCCAGGTGGGCCTCACCAAGACCCTATACAACTGAAGTAGAACCTCCCTGCTCCTATACTCAAATCCTGTCTCTGATACTCTGATACTGTCTGTGTGGAGTTCACACGTTATCCCTGTGACTGTGTGGGTTTGCTCCGGTTTCCTCCCACATCCCAAAGGCATGTGGGTTTATAGGTTAATTGTCTTCTGTAAAATTCCCCTGAATGTGTCAGCAGTGGATGTGAAAGTGAGATAACACAGAGCTCGTGTAAAAAAGGGTTATTGACAGTCAGTGTGGACTCAGTGGGCTGAAGGGTCTGTTCTATGCTGTATCTTTCAATTAAAAAAATGTTCCTCAGTCCTCCCGACATCATGATACCTCTCCCTTCATTATGGTGGTAGTGACCATCGACAGGCATCATTGCAAGGTTTCAGCAAGGCTTTTGAACAATTTCCTCACAACCTATGATCTTCACCACTTGGTTGAGGAGTGTGTACACGGGCCAACGTATTCTATTCAAGATACAAGATACATTTATTTGTCACATATACCAATTGGTACAGTTAGATGTGTGGTGGCCGCACAGCCATACGAATAATGAAGAGCACAGAACACGATAGTCTTTAACACAGACATCCCCACACAGCAGGATCAAAGTTTCCTACTGTGAGGGAAGGCTCCAAAATGCAGTCATCCTCCTCTGCTGTCCTCCCGTGGTCGGGGGAGGGGCTCCCGAACCCCCCGCTGTCGCCGCTACGGGCGGCCCGATGTTCAGGCCCGCTCGCCGGGCTGATGGAAGTCCGACGTCGGGACTGGAGGACCTCCAACTATTCATTACACAGCTTCCTGATTGGGACATATAGAGACGTTCTTCACTAATGGAAGTCAAACTTCTGGTACCCCTAATAACTCTCCACACAGCAGCTAAGTTTGGAAATACAACATGGAAACATTCTCTTCAGTCCAGCAACTCCACGCCGCCGATCAATCATCAAATCACACACGTTCTATGGTATCCCACTTTTGCATCCACTCCCTATACACGATGGGCAATTTTACAGAAACCTATCAACCTACAAACCTGCACGTCTTAGGGATATGGGAGGAAACCGTGGCATCCAGAGGATATGGGCCAAACATAGGCCGGTGGGACTAATATAGATGGGATATGTTGGTCAGTGTGGGCAAGTTGACTTGTTGCCACGCTGTATCACTCTATGATTGGGGATGATCAGCCATGATCACATTGAATGGCGGTGCTGGCTGGAAGGGTCAAATGGTCTACTCCTGCACCTATTGTCTATTGACTCTATGAATTGTTTTTGACCTTTGACGTTCAGAACAATCTGAACCAGATCTCTTCCTCTCTCGCTCCAATCTTTTACTTCCTTAGTAAATTTTCTAACCAAAGACCTGTCAGTTGATTCGATACTCAATCAGAGGTCGGTAATATATTGTATGACCTGCTTTGAGTTTAGTTTCACACATGATTAGTGAGCAAATGAATTCTCTCACATTCATTGCCACTGAATATTTCTGTGCTTTCATGTGGCGGTGAGTCAGCAGAATATATCTGAATGTTTAGTTTCAAGTGTTCTCCAGGTGAGCAAAGGGTTCTTTCCTTTGCTCTCGTGCTTGTTTATATAAACTCGACGGCTGCAATGTAGCAATGTGACGCAAACTTATATTTCCAAGCAGCTGACTGCACAGCTTTAAACGAGTGACAGAATAAACTAACGTTCTCATGCCCTCTCTTTATTGATGTTTTCCACAGGGCAGGAGGCCGGTCACGTTGGTCGGGTTTAGCCTTGGTGCACGAGTGATTTACTTCTGTCTTCAGGAGTTGCTTAAAGAGAAAGGTACAGAAAAAATTCCTCTCAATCGACATAAAAAATAAAGAATGGAATGGAGCCACCCCGTAGATACGTCACGGTGGCGCAGCGGTAGAGCTGCTGCCTTACAGCGCCGGAGACCCGGGTTCAATCCTGACTATGGGTGCTGTTTGTACGTTCTCCCCGTGACCTGCGTGAATTTACTCTGAGAGCTCCGGTTACTTCACACTCTCCAAAGCCGTGCAGGTTTGTAGGTTCACTGGCATGGTAAAATAGTCCCTAGTGTGCGGGGATTGCTGGTCAGCTCGGACTCGGGCCACACGCTATATTTCTGAACTAAACTATATATTTTTTTAATATCTTTATTTATTAGCGGTACTGTAAGTTACATCAGTGTACATCCCTTGTATTGTATTACAGTCGTTGTACCCCTTTATTTTTATTTTAAGGCTTTAGAAAAGAGAGAATAGAGAGAAAAATAGCAGCGTAGAAAGTAGAAACGTGAAAAAGAGATGTGAAAGTGCCAAAGCGTGACAGAGGGAAAGGAAACCCTTGCAGAGTTAGAAACGGGAATTAAGAGATGGACCCTGGAGAGGAAACAAAAAGAAAGAGGGAAAAATAGAAAAAGAAAAAAGAAAAGCCAGTTACTTTACTATAAACATCTCGCAAAAGGAATCTACCAACTCGACAAATTGTCTGAACTAAACTAAATGAAACTTTAACCTGTTACTGAAAAGGGAGGGAGCATATACTGTTTCTGACAGATCTTTCATTACATTTGCAGCTCAGGCTAAAGTTGAGAAACAAGGCAAAGTCTTGATTCACAAAGCCTGATCATACAAGTGCTGACATAGTTTCTCCCATGAGATTGTTTTACTTTAAGATCAACATATTCCAAATGTTCACAGAAGGTTAGTTTACGTTCGAGATACTGCAGGGAAACAGCTATTCTCGCCATCTCTATATTATTCCACTTTCTCATCCATCCCCTACACTCTAGGGGCGATTTACAGAGGCCAAAAAACTTACAAACCCCGTGTACCACTTGGTGCAAGGAAAACGGAGCACATGGAGGAAACTCATGCCATCATGGATAACGTGCAGACTTCACACAGATATCTCCCGAGGACAGGATTGAACCGGGTTTCAGGCACTGTGAGGCAGCAGCTCTACCATACAATTTGAGGAAGGACATCCTTGTGATTGAGGCAGTGCAGCGTAGGTTCACAAGATTGATCTCTGGGATGGCGGGACTGTCATATGAGGAAAGATTTAAAAGACTAGGCTTGTATTCACTGGAGTTTAGAAGGATGAGGGGGGATCTTATAGAAACATATAAAATTATAAAAGAACTGGACAAGCTAGATGCAGGAAAAATGTTCCCAATGTTGGGCGAGTCCAGAACCAGCGGCCATAGTCTTAGAATAAAGGGGAGGCCATTTAAGACTGACTTGAGAAAAAACTTGTGAATTTGTGGAATCCTCTGCCGCAGAAGGCAGTGGAGTCCAGATCACTGGATGGATTTAATAGAGTTAGATAGAGCTCTAGGGGCTATTGGAATCAAGGGATATGGGGAGAAGGCGGGCACGGGTTATTGATTGGGGATGATCAGCCATGATCGCATTGAATGGCGGTGCTGGCTCGAAGGGCCAAATGGCCTCCTCCTGCACCTATTTTCTATGCTTCTATGTTTACCAGCTGTGCCACTGTGCTGCAATGTTCGCTTGCTACTAAAGATAATTTTTTTAATACAATACATTTGTCTGGTGAAGATAAATGTTTTGCTATGGGCAGCACATGCTTCGTCATGTAGCTCAACCCAATGTTCACAAAAGTTTGCCTTTTAAACCAACTATCCATGGGCAGCACAGGTGTCCGGTGGGTTGAAGCTGCTGCCTCACCACGCCAGAGAGCAGAGTTTGACCCTGACCTTCAGTACTGTCTGTGTGTAGTTGGCATGTCCTCCCTGTCTGTGACCGCACCTGAGTGCACCTGCTTCCTCCCGCATCCCGAATACGTGCGGGTTCGTAGGTTAATTGGCCTCTGTAAATTGTCTTCAATGTGTAGGGAGTGGATAAGAAAGTGAGATAACCTGGAACGAGAGTGAACGGGTGATCGATGGTCAGCGTGGAATCGACAGACTGAAGAGCCTATTTCCAATTTATATCTTACAATCAATCAAAAACAAAACATGTTTCAGTCTGCGATGTGATTTATTAAGATTAACACAGTCCTTTCTTTAATGTGCTGTTGACACATTCTACTTTTATATTCTACGTATTCCAGAAACAATACAAATCAGTAACTGTGACAGCATGAATATTTGCAGGGGGGTTACACAAAAAGCTGGAGAAACTCAGCGGGTGCAGCAGCATCTAAGGAGCGAAGGAGATAGGCGACATTTCGGGTCGAGACCCTTCTTCAGACATTTTGGTTCAGTTTAAAATAACTTATTTTTTAATGCTTCCCGTAACCTTTTTTTTGCTTACTGAGTGCCCACTATCTTTTTTTCTCTTACATATCATTTTGGTCATTTCTGCTTTTTCTTAATTTTAATCCTATAGCAATTCCGGTGCAACCAATCTTCATGGTTTAACTGCTTCTAAAGCATGCTATACTTTGATCCAAGCATTCACTTTCATTAAAGCTATGTCTCAGATTGTAATTCAAATACTTACAAACTTCTACAGAAGCACTGTGGAAAGCATATTTCTGGGTTCCATCGCGGCTTGGTTTGGGAACAGCTCCACCCAAGACCGCATGAAATTACAGGGAGTTGTAGATGTAGCCCAGTCCGTCACACAGACCAGACTCCCCACCAATGACTCTATCTGCACGTCATTCTGCCTTAAAAAGCAGCTGGCATAGTCAAAGGCTTGTCTCATCCCAGCCATTCCTTCTTCTCCCTGCTCCCATTGGGCAGAAGGCACAGAAGCTTGAATACACGCACCACCAGACTCAGGAACAACTTCTTCCCCTTTCATATCAGACTTCTGAACAGTCCTTCTATAAGCTAGGGAACAGTTCGATACATCTCTACCCCATCGCGGACATTGGACTTTGTCTTGGAACTGATGTGCTACAATGTAATGTGCAGAATGTAGTTCTCTGCATTGTAGCGCATCAGTTCCATAGACAAAGTCCAATGTCCTCAATGGGATAGAGGTGAATCGAACTTATGGAATAATCAAGTCATACTTTGCTCTTTCTATTGTACTTGAGTTTGACTTGATTGTATTTATGTATCGTATACCTGATCGTTTGAATAGCGTGCAAAACAAAGCTTTTCACAGTCCTTCGGTACATGTGACAGTATTAAACCGAAACCTAACAGATCCTGTGATCAAGGACTCCTTTAGTAAGTCCTTCTCTGTGTTATTTCCTATGTTCATTCCTCTATGGATCTTGCTAATTTGTTTGCCCTGTACCCTTCTGAAGTCCTTCCCAGCAATTATGAAATAACATTTGCACTGTTCTTGGGACAATGTCCTTAACCAGGAGTGGAGAATGGCCTTCTAGGCCATTAAGTGCAGCCTTTTGAATGAATCCAAAATTTTGTAGGACAAATCCATTTATTTTTATTTAAGAAGGAACTGCAGATGTTGTAAAATCGAAGGTAGACAAAAATGCTGGAGAAACACAGCAGGTGAGGCAGCATCTATGGAGCGACGGAAATAGGTGACGTTTCGGCTCGAGACCTGTCTCGACCCAAAACGTTGCCTATTTCCTTCACTCCATAGATGCTGCCTCGCCCACTGAGTTTCTCCAGCATTGTTGTCTACCCTTTATTTTTATTAATATGTTTTTGTTCGTCTTTTATTATTTTAATTTTGATCTTAAAATGAACGTATTTAAAAAACCAAAGAGTAAAAGAAAATTCAACACAATAATCCTCCCCGACCGGACGGCCACAATTAAAACATTAGTAAGTCATGAGGGCTATTTTAACAAAATAATGTAAATTTTAAAGTATATCTAATTGAACTTTCTTGGATACGGCCTTATTTAGATTACAGCTAACTTAATGCGGCATTCCAACATGAAAACGTTCCCCACCCACCCCTGTCCTGGACAGTTGCAAACCCCTAAAGACAGCAGCATTTGTATTGCGTTTCTCCTCTCCGTCACGTCCCCCATCCTTTTATCACTCTGTGCCTTGGTTGTCATTCCGTCCACTCTCACTGCAGCCAGTCAGTGCATAACACTCACTGGACAGGACCAGATGCTGTTGTTTATTCTTTGCTGGCATTGGGCGTCCCCATAATTGCTGTCAGTCCTGTATTCCCTTGTACCTACATTCCTCTTGACGTCACGTATCAAGGCATTCCTTTAGTTTAGAGATACAACGCGGAAACAGGCCCTTCGGCCCACCAAGCCCGCGCTGACCAGCAATCCCCGCACACTAACACTATCCTACACACGAGGGACAATTTACAATTTTTACCGAAGCCAATTAAGCTACACACCTGTATCCTGTGATGACTTGCGTCGAGTCAAGTCAGGTTTATTCGTCACATACACATTCAAGATGTGCAGTGAAATGAAAAGTGACAATGCTTGCGGATTGTGCAAAAAAACTACAAAACAGAATGGAACAGAATCACATATTCACATATTACATATTTGTGGGAGGAAAAAAAAAAGAAAACACAACAATTTTAAAAAGACATCACGCAACAGTAAATTGGTCCAGTAAAGGTAGTCCCTGGTGATAGGAGTTTACGGGCCGAATGGCCTCTGGGGAGGAAACTCCTTCTCATCCTCTCCGTTTTCACAGCATGGCAACGGAGGCGTTTGCCTGACCGTAGCAGCTGGAACAGTCTGTTGCAGGGGTGGAAGGGGTCTCCCATCATCTTGTTGGCTCTGGAGTTGCACCTTCTGATGTATAGTTCCTGCAGGGGAGCAAGTGTAGTTCCCATAGTGCGTTCGGCCAAACGCACCGCTCTCTGCAGAATCTTATTGTCCTGGGCAGAGCAGTTCCCAAACCAAATTGTGATGTTTCCGGACAAGATGCTTTCCACAGCAGCTGAGTAGAAGCACTGGAGGATCCCCAGAGACACTCTGAATTTCTCCAATTGCCTGAGGTGGTAAAGGCGCTGCATTGCCTTACTCACCAGTGCTGCAGCGTGTGATCTTTGGAGGAAACCGGAGCACCCGGGGAAAACCCTCATGGTCAAGGAGAACACGTACAAAGTCTGTACAGACAGCACCCATAGTCACGATTGAGCCCAGGTCTCTGGCACTGTAAGGAAGCAACTCTTATGCTGTGCCACCCTTATCCTCACTTTATAAGGAAGAATAACATTACTTTGGATTCCAGCTCAACTGTGCCAGAGAAAGTCAAGGTTCAACCATTCTTACAAGTGTGGTCAACAGTGAAAGTTTTACTGTCCAAAACCTCCTACTTTCAGCAGCGTTGACTCACGGCCTAAACTACAATTGTCAACTTTCTGTACTTATGTCCTGACAGCAGTTACTCATTTATCTGCTTCTTATGCCCATGAACATGTTACTAAATAATGATCAACAGATGGCTTGAATCTTACTTCCCTCGTTTGGTTTATACATTTCGTCTGTTACAGCTCTTTGCAATTTTGTTTTAAATCCAACTCTTTTCATGTCTGTGTGTGAGAGAGCTTGCTTTTTATCCAAATAAAATCAGCAGTGATACCACTTTAAAGCAGATATTTCTGAATGTTGAATATTAGTCATATTTCCTCTCTCAAATGACATTTTATCAAATGCAGGCAAAGGAGATTGTCTTATTATGGCAACCGCAGGCATTATGAATCGAATGGCTATACGGTTCTGTGTTCTATATTCAAAATTACATATATTTAGAAGCATAGTCATACAGCATAGAAACAGGCCCTTCGGCCCAACTTGCCCACACCGACCCACATGCCCCATCTACACTTGTCCCACTTGCCGACATTTGGCCCAAATCTCTCTAAACCTGTCCTATCCATGAACCAGTCCAATTGTTTCTTAAACGTTGAGATTGTACCTACCTCAACTACCTCCTCTGGCGGCTCGTTCGATACACCCACCACCCTTTGTGTGAAAAAGTTACCCCTCTGGATCCTCTTCAATCTTTCCCCCTTCACCTTAAACCTATATCCTCTAGTTCTCGATTCTTCTACTCTAGGCAAGAGATTCTGTGCATCTATTCCTCTCATGATTTTAATCACCTCAAGAGGATCATTTCCAGTACTTTTTTTCTTTCTTTCTTTAGAAGGACACGAAAAATCCATTGTCCTGGCTTTAAGTACTGGGTTTATAATCGAAACATGTTGTAGACGCCCACCAATTATTGGTAAGGTTGAGGCAGGCTGCAGCCTTCTCCTGGTTAATTTAAATCCAACGCACCTTGGGAGTGAAGCACTTCCAGTTGATAATTCACAGCAAAGTTCTCCTGACCTGTAGAAACCAGCATTTTTCTTGCTATTAATGTCAGGCTTTTTCCCTCGTTTCTTTTCTTGCTTGGGTGTTCCCTGAGATTACAGCAAGTCTTGATGTTTTTCCAGACTCATCATGACAGATAGTGTTACAGTTGTTTATTAGCTTCAAAGGTAGGAACAGCCTAACCTTGAAAGTAATATCTTCCTGATGGTAAAGAGCAGTCTGTCCCTCCAGTAAGTACACTCCAGGCAGGGTATTTATGAAATAATTAGTAAAAATAGCTTGAATTTAATGATACTGCAGTTTCTACGAGACTGCGAGGCAAGTATGCACATTAACTAGTTAGCAGTTTTACATTTTCAGACTGGATATTCTATCCCGAATAGCTTTCGCCCTTATTTATGTTTGTGTTGTTCGTTGCAGTAATGTAGAGTCTGTTTGCCACAAAGCATGCTTTAATGCCTTGCCAGATGGAGATCAATTGACTAATAAATTCTCTGGCTCTCATTTGACTTTGTAAACAGCTGAAAGCAAACACAGTTAACCAAAATCCATTACTTCCCACTACACTGATTCTTTCCTCCAATAGTTTAGTGTTTCTTAATTCATCAGTGGGGTGTGCGGCCATCCTTGGCAAGACGAGCATTTATTGCCCATTCCTAATTACCCTTGAACCAGAGCTGCTTGGTCAACCATTTCAAAAAGCCCTTCAAGGGTCAACCGTGTTGGGTCTGGTCCTTGGAGTCTCATCTACATCAGTCTCGATAAAGATGGCTGAAAGGAGCAATTTGTTCGTTTCATGGTTACCGTAACTTTTTATTCCAGATTTAATCAATTAACTGAAAAATTCCCTAGCTGTCAGCTGAATTTACACTCAAGTCTCCAAATATTAGTTCAGGTCCCCATGTTACCAGACCAGCAACATATTTTCTACTTTACCATACTCCGACAGTGTGGAGAAAATTAGTTTTCAGTTTTTTGCCAAAATGTTGCCATTTTTGATATTTTAGCTGGATCATCAAAAGCTATTAAACTTCAGGAGTTGTCAAGACTATTTTGTGTGCTCATTCCTCTCCAGTTTCAGATCAATGTGGGTGCAATGGATTATGAAATAAGGTGAGACTTTAGAGATACAACACAGAAAAGGCCCTTTGGCCCACTGCGTCTGTGCCGACCAGCAATCACCCTGCGCACTAACACTATCCTACACACTGGGGACAATTTTACAACTCACCAAAGCCAATTAACCTACAAACCAGAACGTCTTTGGAGAGTGGGAGGAAACGGGAGCATCCGGAGAAAATCCACGCGGTCGCTGGGAAAACATACAAACTCGTGCAGACAGCACTCGTAGTCAGGATCGAACCAGGGTCTCTGGCACCGTAAAGCAGCAATTCTACCGCTGCACCACTGTGCTCCCCTAAAGTTTGAAGTCATTTACAATGCTATTGAGTTTCCTCAGCAGTTGTGAAATGTCTGATCTGAAACTGGTGGAAACATCACAAATGCATGATGTTTCTGCCCATTTCAGATACATCCCTGCGAATGGCAAATCCTGGCTCAACACTAAACCTTGCCAACGTTAACACCTTTCAAGGGCATTTCAGTGGTTGGAGGGACCTCTTCATTTGTCAGCTGAGGCAGATTTGCCATCTGGAGTTTGCAGCTCTGCTCAATACGATTTGCCCTCTGGATCCAGTCCATTGACTGTAGGCACATGAAGGTTGCAGAGGGCATTCCTGACTCATTTCAACAATATCCAATCTAATATCCATGATTGACGGAAATCAACCGATCTCTGAATAATCAAATCATACATCAAATGATCTGGCATCAGCTTCAGTTCACGCAAATTTAAAATTTCTAACTATCTTACAGTGTAGAAGTTTTTCTTCCCTTTATTCTAGAAGGTTACAGCTTACAGGGGCAGCACAGTGGTGCAGCAGTAGAGCTGCTAGCCTCACAGAACCAGAGACCCGGGTTTGATCCTGACTACGGGTGCTGTCTGTACAGAGTTTGTACGTTCTCCTGTGATCAAGTGGTTTTACTCCGGGTGCACCGGTTTCCTCCAGCATTACATAGAAACATAGAAATTAGGTGCAGGAGTAGGCCATTCGGCTCTTCGAGCCTGCACCGCCATTCAATATGATCATGGCTGATCATCCAACTCAGTATCCCGTACCTGCCTTCTCTCCATACCCTCTGATCCCCATAGCCACAAGGGCCACATCTAACTCCCTCTTAAATATAGCCAATGAACTGGCCTCAACTACCTTCTGTGGCAGAGAGTTCCAGAGACCCACCACTCTCTGTGTGAAAAAATTCCTTCTCATCTCGGTCCTAAAGGATTTCCCCCTTATCCTTAAGCTGTGACCCCTTGTCCTCGACCTCCCCAACATCGGGAACAATCTTCCTGCATCTAGCCTGTCCAAACCCTTAAGAATTTTGTAAGTTTCTATAAGATCCCCTCTCAATCTCCTAAATTCTAGGGAGTATAAACCGAGTCTATGCAGTCTTTGTTCATAAGACATTCCTGACATCCCAGGAATCAGTCTGGTGAACCTTCTCTGCACTCCCTCCATGGCAATAATGTCCTTCCTCAGATTTGTGGACCAGAACTGTACGCAATTACAAAGAAGTGCAGGTTTGTAGGTTGACTGGCTTCTGTAAAATTGTCCCTAGTGTGTAGGATAGAACTAGTGTACAGGTGATCGTTGGGCGGCTAGCACTCGGCGGGCCGAAGGGCCTATATCCACACTGTATCTCTAAACTAAATTAAGCTCTAAATGTCCCAAGGTCATAGATTTCGCAGTTAATGGTAATCAATTTTCTCTATCTAGCTTTACAATCCACCTAAACAGGTGGATGAACGCCTATGGGAATGAAGTTAGTAACCATTGTTGGAACTGATTGCTTGATTGCAAGGTAAATCCTGACACCTGTTTGTTGTTCCAAGTACTCTGCTTCCCCTGATGTGATTTCTGTGTATTCCTTGGATAGGATACATCTGTTGATTCCAGGCATTTACATTCAGCCTTGTATGGGAGGCTCTAGTGACCACTAAAATAACAGCTGTCTGGTAAAATCTAAATATTGACTGTCCACGAATTAACTCATATTGATGGAGTAGGTACTGAATGAACCAGCTGGGACGTATATAAACAAATCTGTGGAAGAATTAGAAGTTCCTCTCCTTCTCTCTGTTCTGTTTACAGATATTTGACTACTTAAGCTCAGTGAAAACCTGCTGAGTTACTCCAGCACTTTGTGTGGGGTTTTTTTTGGTAAGCCAGCATCTGCAGTTCCTTGTGTCTCTAAGTTCAGCGATGCTTGGTTTTAACATTTCAATTGTTTTCTTGCCTGAGTTTAGAATCACAGTCGTAACTTGATTTGTGTTGAGTTGCTATGAAAAGGTCTCAACTGCTTGGCATTGAATGAAAGTGGACACAAAGTGCTGGAGTAACTCAGCGGGTCAGGCAGCATCTCTGGAGAAAAGGAATAGGTGGCGTTTCGGGTCAGAACCCTTCTTCAGACTGAAAGAGTAATAAGCACGATGTTACAGTGAAAAGAGATCTGAAATTGGATATTAATTTTGATGAATATTTAGTACACACAGTGAACATTAAACATTCTGAAAATAATTGATGCGATCACTCTAATAGTGACATGTTTTTTTAGACTGAAACAGGGCAATGATGAAATTGGTATTGGTGGAGTTTAGGTCATTATCAAGCAGAATTCACTTACAATCCATGTGGAATGCCTCACGTGGTAGTGTAGAGGTTTAGCTTGCCAACTAATTTTTGTTTGTTTGGGAAATTAAAGTTTTGTTCCAGTTTTTGCCTTTTTATTTGATTTTTCCACAAACATTGGCGGTTGCTAGGTTCCTTAACTGCTGACCTCCCACCATTCTTGGGTACATGGTCCATATGCTTTGCTTAATTTGTTGCAGGGCTCTGAGCAACTACAGGGCAGCACAGCCGTGCCCAGTATTGTCCTGTGTAGGAAAAAACTGCAGAGACTGGTTTGAACCAAAGATAGACACAAAATGCTGGAGTAACTCAGCAGGACAGGCAGCATCTCTAGAGAGAAGGAATGGGTGATATTTCAGGTCGAGTGTGAAGAAGGGTTTTGTGTCTATCCCCAGTATTGTCCTCATTCATTAGTCACACACTACCAGAATGCTGCCTGGATTAGAGGGTTTCTGCCTCAGGGAAAGGTTGGATACACTTGGATAGTTTTCTCTGGAACTACAGAGGCTGTGGGGAGACATGGTAGAGGTATATAAAATTATGAGACATAGATAGGGTGAGTGTTAGAACCTTTTCCCCAGGGTGGTAATGTCCAACACTAGAGGACATAGCCATAAGGTGAGAAGGAGAAAGTTTAATGGAGATATGCAGGGTAAGCTTTTTTTTATATACAGAGAATTGTAGGGGTATGGAGCGCATTGTCAGGGGTGGTGGTGGAGGCAGATACGATAATGCCGTTTAAGAGGCTTTTAGATAAAGCACATGGAAGTGCAGGGAATTGAGAGATATGGATCACGCGCAGGCAGATGAGATCAGTTTAACTTGGCATCAAGTTCGGCACAAATATTGTGGGCTGAAATATCTGTTCCTGTGCTGTACTGCTCGTTGTTGCTTTGTGCTAATTTCCAGCAGAACAATTTGAACATCACAAATGAACTCGAGCTAGTTGCGAGGGGCAACGTTTAAAGGAGATGTGCATGGGTTTTCACACAGAGAGTGGTGGGTGCCTGGAATGCACTGCCTGGGGCAGTGGTGGAGGCAGATACAATAGTGGCCTTTAAGGGACTTTTGGATAGGCACGTGGACATGCAGGGAATGGAGAGATATAGTGCAGTCGGATGAGATTAGTTTATCTTGGCATAATATTTAGCATTCCGAAGGGCCGGTTTCTGTGCTGTACTGCTCCATATTCTGGGTTCTAATGCTTCTGCTCTGCAGTAATGTGATAAAGTGTGGAACCAGGCCCTTCGGCCCACCGAGTCCGCACTGACCAACAATCACCCATTCACACTAGTTCTATCCTACACGTGAGTGACAATTTATAGAAGCCAATTTACCTACTAACCTGCATGTCTTTGGAGAGTGGGAGGAAACCAGTGCACCCGGAGAAAACCCACACAGTCACAGGGAGAACGTACAAACTCCGTACCGACAGCACGGATTGAACCCGGGTCCCTGGCGTTGTGAGACGGCAACTCTACCGTTGTGCCACCCGTGCCGTTCCATTCTCAGAGGTAACCCTCCCTGAAACACATACACGTGTGGATGTTGAATCAGGTTTGGATTGGGATTTGCTGTGATAATCCTGGTGAAGTTGCTAACTGTGCAGGTGCGATTTTGCCCTTTGGAATGCAAGGCCCAGGCAGGGCCAACACAGCTGGGAGAAAATGAGGTGATAAAACAAGTTAATACTGCTTTAAACCTTTATTGTGTCTGAGAAGTATACATGGATTAAATATTTTATAGAGCATAGTGGGACAAGAGATTTGGAAGAACATAATAATTAGCAGAAGTAAGCCATTCAGCCTCTCATGTTTGCCACATTATGGGCCTCAACCTCCAGAGTACTCTTTGACAGAGAGTTCTGAAAGCTCACCACCCTTTGCACCCATAATAACAATTGTTTTAAAATATAAACCCAAAAGGAGCTACATTCTTGTGAACTGTGAAGCTCTTTAGAGGACATTTGGTGGGGTGGGAGGTAAATGTCGGTGCCAGGTCACGATTCAGGGGAAGTGAGTGTGTGTGAGGTGGGAGCGGGGGGTGGGGGTGGGGGTGAGGGAGAGAAGCCGGGGCAAGGTCAGCCAGGATTCGGGGGAAGGGAGTGTGTGTGGTGGGGGATGGGGGGGGAAGGGTTCAAGGTGTGTGGGGGGGGAGGGGGTAAAGGTGGGAGGAGAGCTGGGGAGGGGGAAGGAAGGTGTTTGTAGCAATTACGTAAAATTGAATAATTTCCGTGTTCAAATATGACACTAGTTCTATGTTCAATTTTCTCATCCACCCCATACACGCTGGAGACAATTTACAGACGCCAATTAACCTAAAAATCTGCACGTCTTTAGGACGTGGGAGGAAGCAATTTTAGTAGGTGCTGCGTAAGTGCAGCTTGTTGCTGCAGTTGTGTTACTATAATTACTAATATGCTCGCTGCTTATAGAATGCATTGAAGACCTTGCACAGAGTTGGCTTATTTATCCTTGGCGAAATGATCATAATTTCCATACTTCAGCCAAGATAGGTTTAACCTCGGTCCAAGCGCAAAGGAACATCTTCACATGCAGTCGCCATCCTTCTCCCTGCTCTTCACGATGTAAAGAAATGTAGGCAGTGGAATGTGGCAGGAAATCAAGTCTGCAAATTGCTGCTTGATTTATAAAAGATGACCCACAAAGTTGAATCATAACAGTGATGATGCGGTGCAGTAATGGGATATGGGAAAGTTATTTATCTCAGATATCTCCTGTGACCACATCAGTACAACAACTCTTGCGTGACTTGTGCAGTATTATTGGGAAACCTCTGATTAAAATGTGAAGCTATCTCACTGCCTGGTGTAGTCACTATTTCCATTAAATCATCCAAAAATCAAATCAAAAACACTCTTGACTGCTGCTTTCCCAGTGCCCTTCATTTTTCTTTTCTTCCTGTTCCAATGTCTAACGTCTCCCAATGTAGCCACACTCTTTAGGCTCTAGAGATACAGCGTGGAAACAGGCCCTTCAGCCCACCAAGTCCGCGCCGACCAACAATCACCCCCATACACTAGCACGATCCTACACACTGGGGACAATTTTACCGACGCCTACAAACCTGCAGGGAGAACGCGCAAACTCTGTACAGACAGCACTCGTAGTCAGGATCGAACCTGGGTCTCAGACACTGTGCAGCAGCAACACTACCGCTGCGCCACCGTGCCGCATTTCGCCTCACACTTCTTTCTTTCTTCTTTGTCCCTCTGCACCACCCTCCTTGCCACGTTCCCTCCTTCTCCCGGCCGTCTCCCTCCCTCAATATCCTCCTACAGTTCTTAGTGAACTCCTTGTCATGGTGCAACACATTTTTCCTCCTCTACAGGAAATATGTGGTCGCGTTAGATAGATCGCAGAAACGGTGGCACGGTGGCGCAGCAGTAGAGTTGCTGCCTCACAGCTCCAGAGACCCGGGTTGGATCCTGACTGCGGGTGCTGTCTGTACGGAGTTTGTACGTTCTCCCCGTGACCGCGTGGGTTTTCTCCGGGTGCTCCTTTTTTCTCCCTCACCCCAAAGGCATACAGGTTTGCAGGTTAATTGGCTTGGTAAAATTGTAAATTGTCCCTAGTACGTAAGATAGTGTTCGTGCGTGGCGATCACAGGTCGGCACGAACTCGGTGGGCATTAGACCCTGCCTCTGCGCCTGTTCTCTAAACTAAAGAGATTTGCCAGGATGTTGCCTGGAATGGAGAGCTTTACTTATGAGGAGAGAATGGATGGTTTATTCTTCTTAGAACGTAGGGGGCCAAGGGGGGACCTTAAAGAGGATTAGGCAGGGTATATAGGGTATTTTTTGTGGAGTGACGAGTTGAAACCATAGGTTTAAAGGAAGAGTGTGGAAATTTAAAGATCTGAGGACCAGTTTTTCTACGTAGTATTTTAGTTATATTGGAAAAAGCTGCTAGAGTGATGGAGGCAGATAGAAATAAAAATGTTTAAAAAGCAAGTGGACAGGTCTTTGGATCGGAAAGGAGTAGAGGGATTAAGGTCAAATGAGATTAGTAAATAGGCATCGAGGTTAGCATGAATGAGTTGGGCCGAAGGGCCTGTTTCTGCACTATGCAACTCCAAGACTATTTATTAGCCCCACCTGTCATTGGATGCGAAGGATTAATGGAAATACTGACTAAACCAGGCTTCACGTTTTAATCAGAGGTTTGGAAATAAAACTGCACAAGTCACGCACGAGCTGTTGTGGCCACAGGAGATATTTGAGATAAATAACTTTCCCATAACCCTTTAATAGTCGGGGCTTTTTAAAACTGATCTAATGGTTGAGGGGAAGAGTTTAAATTGTGCTGGCACAGAGCTTGGTTATATTTTGCATCAATATCTAGGATATTAAGTCACTCCCTCACATTCACTGCAGAGCCAAACATGTCTGAATCCGCAGCCAGGTCACAACTCCCTGAGGGTTGGTTTGCAGAGGCAATGATTTACAACTTGGCAACTTGTACAGTAAAGTTGTCTGCCTGGTTTGTGTAAGTATGATTGTATATTCAGGATCAGATTCTCGCCTTTTCACATTCATGGAAGTAGCATTCTGTTTCTGAAACTCGTGAGCCTTCACATGAACAAAGTGAAACTGAAGCGGACAAGTTTGAATGTAAAATGACAACTAAGTGGATCAGCATAATCATACGATGTTTATCTATAGAAATGTTATACTGTGAGTGGGCTCTGCGAACTCTTTCTGCAGCAGTGTTATAAGTACAAATGGTATAAGTACTGCCTGCTTGTTACATCATAGGCATTCCACAGCCAACGCCTCTTTATCATTTAGATGTTGTTCTTCCCAACGTCTATTTTGTTTAATTATCTATTCTTAGCGAAGATCATATACATTGTGTGTACTGGGCAGCACGGTGGCGCAGCAGTACAGTTGCTGCCTTACAGTGCCAGAGACCTAGGTTTGATCCTGACTACAGGTACTGTCTGCATGGAATTATAGACTGTGACTGCGTAGGTTTTCTCTGGACGCTCCAGTTTCTTCCTACATTCCAAAGATGTGCAGGCTTGTCGGTTAATTGGCTTTTGTGAAATTGTCCCTAGTGTGTAGGGTAGAACTAGTGTATGGGTGGCACGGACTCGGTGGGCCGAAGTCCCTGTGTCCATGCTGTATCTTTAAACTAAACCAAACTAAGCTGCTGGTTTTCCCTTATCCATTCTGTTACAAGCATGAAAAGCTTGCAGAGTTTTCCCAAACATGGTTGCCCTTTCATAAATCCAAGTTAACTTTGCCCACTTTTCTAAGTGCCTACTACCTCAGAGCGCCAGTGACCCGGCTTCGATCCTGACCTCAGGTGCTGCCTGTGAGGAGTGCGCATGTTCTCCCTGTGACCACGTGGATTTCCTCCGGGTGCTCCAGTTTCTTCCCACTTCCCAAAGACGTGCGGGTTTGTAGGTTGATTGATCTCTGTAAATTGCCCCCAGTGTGTAGGGAGCGGATGGGAAAGTGGGATAACATGGAACTACTGTGAACGGGTGATCGATGGTTAGGGTGGACTTGATGGGCCAAATGGTCTGTTTCCATGCTGTATCAATCAATTCAATTAATAAAGAAAACAGCATAGAAACAGGCCCCTTCCGCCCACCGAGCCCAAGCCGACCATCGATCACCCGTTCGCATCAATTCTATGTCATCCCACTTTCTCGTCGACTCCTTACACCCCACATCTATGGGGTGTTGGAGCAAACTGGAGCAACCGGTTTTTAATACGGCCACAGGGAGAACATTCAAAATTCACCCAGACAGAACCAAAGGTCAGAGTTGAACCCAGGTCTCTACCAGTTGTGCCGCCTTATTTCCTTGATACTCCTTTACTGAATTCTGATGTGTCCCCATTCCTTCGGCTTACCGCTGTTTTTGGAAACATTACATGTCTTTTCCTTTCATCTTCTTCAATCCTCGTCAGCCACAGCTAGACCACTTCTTCCTGTTGTGGTTTCGTGCCTTAAAACAAAAAAAAACATATTCCATATGTCACTGAATTATTACAGCACGGATAGAAACCATTCAGCCATCCAGTACCATATTTTCAATTAAAATCAAGAGACAAACTTAGAAATAAAGCATTAATTATCTTCACTAATTCCCCTTCATCCTGTGCCATCAAGGAAAGATTGATTGGTGTTCATTTTATTGCCATTTGTTGGGTTTTATGTATAAATGCCATTAGCATTTGTATTATTAACAGCACTGTTTAACATAACGCAGTCTAGGTTACATTGATTCAAGAACTAAACATTTGCCTTACATCACATTCAATATATTGTACGTCCTCATAATCAAGATAATTTATTCTGTAAGCGGCTGAACTCATTTAGTGAATCTTGATAGTGTTCATGATCTACAAGATTCACCAGGGTGGCGTACATATTGACATACTAGGTCAGTACGTCCATGGATTGTCAATAATTTATCCGTAAGGTTTTATCAATCCTTTTGGGTTTTTTTACAGATAGTGAAGGAATTATTGAAGATGTTGTGTTGCTCGGAGCACCAGTGGAAGGTGCGGCCAAACACTGGAAGCCTCTCACAAGGGTGGTCGCAGGTCGTATAATTAATGGATACTCTAGGTATGCAAAAATGAAGTCTATATCTGTGCCAACTCATAACTTTGTTTATTGCAATACCAATAAAATAGACTAATGGATTCAAAACAAACTTTAGTCAAAACAAACTTTATTGTCATTTAGAAATACATTGATACATGCAGTTCCAAACGAAATTACGTTGCATTTGGCTCCCTGTGCAACACAATAAATTAACCGAAGGATAGGTATGTATGAAAAGGATAAATAGACAATAGTGGCAGCCCATTCAGGAGTCTGATGGCTCGTGGGAAGAAGCTGTTGCGGAACCTTGATGTTCTGCTCCTTATGCTGCGGTATCTTTTTCCCGAGGGCAGCAGAGTGAACAGTCCGTGATGGAGATGTGTGGGGTCTTTTATAATACTGCTGGCCTTAGACACACAGCGTTTGGTCGCAATATCCCCGATTGAGGGGAGATAGGTCCCGATGATTTTTTCCGCTGTCCTCACCACTCTCTGCACAGACTTCCAGTCGGAGGCTCTACAGTCCCCAAACCAGACAGAGATACAGCTGGTCAGAATACTCTCTATGGTGCCCCTGTAGAAAGTAGTGAGGATGGGATGGGGGAGATGAGCTCTTCTCATCCGGCGCAGAAAGTGCAACCGCTGCTGCGCTCTCTTAACAGTTGATGAGATGTTAGTCGACCAGGTCAGACTGTTAGTGATCTGCACCCCCAGGAACTTTGTGCTACTGACCACCTCCACATCGCTGTCATTGATGTGAAGTGGTGTGGGACTGTGCCGGGTTTTCCTGAAGTCGACGATAATCTCCTTTGTTTTCTCGACATTCAGGATCAGGTTGTTCGTATTGCACCAGTCCACCAGTTGTTTCACCTCCTCCCTGTAAGCCAGCTCATTGTCGTCCCTGATGAGGCCCACCACTGTTGTGTCATCTGCGTACTTCATGATGTGGTTTGTACTAAACCTGGCACAACAGTCGTGAGTCATCAGGGTGAACAGCAGTGGACTCAGGACACAGCCCTGAGGGGAGCCGGTGCTTAGAGAGATGGTATTGGAGGTGTTATTGGATTACGATAGGAAACCAAAGCATGAGATCTAGGGAAGGATGACAATTTTTGTTTGATAGGATCATTACTTATGGAAGGCAAGGAACTTTACAAAGCTCGGAAATTGGCCCTTCAGCCTACCGAGTCCGCGCCGACCAGCGATCCCCGAACACTAAAACTATCCTACACACACAAGAGGCAATCTCCAATTTTACCGAATTCAATTAACCTACAAATCTATACGTCTTTGGAGTGTGGGAGGAAACCGGAGCACCCAGTTAAAACCCAGGCAGGTCACGGGGAGAACTTACAAACTCTGTACAGACAGCACCCGTAATCAGGATCGAACCCGGGTCTCCGCTACTTAGTTGAATTAAAAATTTTAAATTAACCATTTGTACAAAAAATGATGTGCCCTTAATTAGAATGATTTAGGTATTCTATAATAGACATTACATTAAAACAAAAGTGCGTACATTTTTAATGATGATTATATTTAATTATATTGGTATATAAATATGAATATTGGGCAGGATTATATATATTTTGGTGAAACAATTATTGGAAAAATTATTGAGGAACTCAGTGGGTCAGGCAGCATCTCTGAAGGGAATGTATCAGCAATGTTCTGGGTTGGGACCTTTTATAAATCTGAATTCCTCCAGCACTTTGTGTTTTGCTCAAAATTCCATCTCATCATGCTTCCATTGGAAAGTTTCTATGCTTTTCTTTGAAATAGTGTCTTGTGATCTTCTGCAACCACGGGAGGGCCGAAAAGGCCTTGGTCTAACGACTCATATGAAAGATCCGCCACCTTGGAAAGGCAGCTATATTTATGAGGTCAAGCCTCGAGTGTGTCTTGGAACTAGAGCTGTCATTTGAAGGCTAGGTTGTTACCTAACGATGTTCAGCAGATATCCTTGAAAATGTTTAGTTATGCAGAAATTATTAGAGCATGGAATGCTTTGGCAAAGAAGATGAGGTAGAGGTTGCACATTTGTATACAAAATACGAAGGACACAAGTTTAAGTTGAGGGGGAATAATTTAATAGCAACCTGTGAAGGGAAACTTTTTTACACTAAGTGTGGTGGATATATATTGACAAGCTGGTAGTTTAAACAATTGAGGTGTCACAACGTTTATGAAACAGTTGGACAGGTACATGGACAGGAACAGTTTGGAAAGATATGGGCCAAATGGCAAGCAGATGGGACTAATGCAGGTGGGGTATTTTGGTCAGCATGAGCAAGTTCATAAGTGATAGGAGCAGAATTAGGTCATTCGGCCCATTATATCTACTCCGCCATTCAATCATGGCTAATCTATCATACTCCCTCCTAACCCCATTCTCCTGCCTTCACTCCATAACCCCTGTCACCCACACTAATCACGAAAATAAAATAGGATGGGGGGAGTTGGGCCGAAGGGCCTGTTTCCACATTGTATGACTCTAAGTAAATCAACATTTTAAGCAATGGAATACACAAGATTGTGTTGCCTAGGGTGGTGGTGGAGGCAGATATGATAGTAGCATTTTAGATGCTTTAAGATAGGCGCATGGATATGGAGGGATGTGGATCATGTGCAGGAGATTAGTTCAACCCGGCATCATGTTCGGCATGGACATTGTGGGCCGAATGGACTGTCCCTTTGCTGCACTGTTCTGTGATGTATGTAATAGTTTACTTTAAAAATATGCTATTGTTGTGCTGAGAATGAGCTCAAAGCATACCTAATTTCAGGAAAGAATATTCAGGCAAACAATCCTTTTGAGATTATGCTGATCTCTAAACTATTTAAAAAATAATTACTTTTTCCCTAACAGGGGTGACTGGCTTCTGAATTTTGTCTATCGTAGTTCTTCAGTACAGCTGAATGTGGCAGGCCTACAGCCAATTGTTATGGATAATGAAAAAATGATTAATGTGGACCTTTCATCCATTGTGAGTACCGTTCTCCTCTTCATAGGATGGCTGCCTTTTTCTGATGTATTATACTTGTTCTAGACTTATTAAAAATTATTTTTTAGGATGTAACTTGGAGCACTGAAGTTTCGGATGCGAGGACCTTTTTTTCATTTGAGTCAAAGATTTCATCTCCGTTGCAGGTGTTGAGTGTTACAATCAACACGCTGCTAATAGCTACTGGAAACATATTTTAGAAACATTTTCTATTGATCACCCTCTACGCATTATATTCACCTTTTAGCATTAATCAGAAGTATCTTCATGTATCACATTCTCAAAGTTAATTGCATTTTCATGATTATGTTGGCTTCCAAGATTGCTGTTGTAAATACATAAAGCATCAAAGAACATTGGAATAAACAACAAATCCATTCACATAAACATTCACAGTCATATCACACCAATAGTAGGAAGAAAATATTTTGGAAAATCAAAAAATTGCTGTAAATCTGAATAGAAAGCAGAAAATGGTGGAAATGCACACCGGGTCAGTCAGCATCTGTTGGGAGACAAACGAGGGGAATAGATTGGGTAGGCACATGGGGTCTCTTGCCCAGAGCAAGGGAATGGAGAACCAGAGGACATAGGTTTAGGGTGAGAGGGGAAAGACTTAATAGGAAATTGAGCAGTAACTTTTTCCACACAGAGTGTGGTGGGTGTATGGAACGAGCTGTCGGAGGAGGCAGTTGTGACAGGTAGTGTCGTAACGTTTAAGAAACATCTGGACAGGTACATGGATTAGACAGCTTTAGAGGGATATTGGCCAAATGCAGGCAGGCGGGACTAGTGTAGATGGGACATGTTGGTCAGTATAGGCAAGTTGGGCAGAATGGCTGTTTCCACACTACATGACTATGATTCTACAGAAAGAGTTAACTCTTGAGGGTCTGTGAGCTCGGGGAAAGTATTGAAACACAAGGAATTACGGACGCTGGGATCTTGAGCAAAACACAAAGTGCTAGAGAAACTCAGCGGCTCAAGCAGCATTGGTGGAGAGAATGGACAGTTGACGTTTCGGGTCTGGACCCTTCTTCAAACTGAAAGCATCACCCTTCCGTTCCTTCCCCAGATGTTGCCTGATCCGCTGAGTTACTCGAGCACTTGTGTTTTGCTCAGGGAAAATATTGTAGTTTTCCACAGTTTGAGCGTTCCCAGTGGTATTGTAACCACTGCAATTCCTTCCCCAGATTCAGCATCCTTGTAGGCTGTGGCTCACAGTGTTCCTTTTAACTTACATCCAGTGTAAGTGTAACATTTCTGGATCTTTCAGATGTGGTACTAAGCAGTAACAGATCCCTGGGCAACATTTGCAGACGCATTAATCATTCCACCAATTTCACTGAGAGCAGAATATCTGATCATTTATTTCCTACTTCCAAAAGCGCTGCATTGACTGTAAAACACTTTGACTTGTCCTGAGGTCATAAAAGACACTTTATAAAAGCAAGGAATTGCTTTTTTCTTTGGCTTTATCAGTACATGATTGGAATATCCATGAAAGGACCAATATAAATGGTGATTACTTCATTGGAAACTATTATAACAGTAACTGTCCAGTCCATTATATTACACAATTAGGTAATTAAAATTTGACTATGAATCTGAAGCTAATTGCAATCACCCGGTATTTTTAATGGCATTTCAGACACCATCAGTTTTGGGGGGAAATAGATGTTATCGGAGGTTTCTTGCCGTGCAACTTAAATTTTAAGCATACAGTGTATTAGATAGCCGGGTAAAATCAATAGCAAAGATGGACACAAAATGCTGGAGTAACTCAGGGTAGATAAAAATACTGGAGAAACTCAGCGGGTGAGGCAGCATCTATGGAGCGAAGACCCTTCCGAAGGGTCTCGACCCGAAATTTCACCTATTCCTTCGCTCCGTAGATGCTGTCTCACCCGCTGAGTTTCTCCAGTATTTTTATCTTCCTTCGATTTTTCAAGCATCTGCAGTTCCTTCTTGAACAACTCGGGGGGGGGGGGGGGGGGGGGGGGGGTCAGGCAGCATCTCTGGAAAAAAAGGACCAGGTGATATTTTAGGTCGAAATTCTTCTTCAGCTGAAATATCCCTTTTATCCAGTGTTGCTGCCTGACCCGCTGAGTTACTCCAGCATTTTGTGTCTATCTTTGGTGTAAACCAGTATCTGCAATTCCTTTCCACACACAAAATCAATAGCAACTTTGGAAGCTTTGAAAATTAACGAACAGTGGCAGTTGACGTAGAAAAATGGACTGACAAAAACTAAAAAAAACATAAATTGGTGCAGCTGGTAGAACCGCTGCCTCACCGTGTCAGAGACACGAGTTCGCTCCAGGGTTGTAGCTTAATTGGCCTCTGCAAAACAAAGATTGCCCCTAGTGTGTAGAGAGTGGATGAGAAAGATGAGAGAGTCTCGGGATAACTTCAAGCTAATGTGTTCACGAAGGAACTGCAGATGCTGGAAAATCGAAGGTAGACAAAAATGCTGGAGAAACTCAGCGGGTGAGGCAGCATCTGTGGAGCGAAGGAAATAGGCAACGGTTCCGGCCGAAACCCTTCTTCAGACTGAACCCTTCTTCAGATTTTTGTCTACCTTAAAGCTAATGTGAATGGGTGATCGCTGGTCGGCGCAGGCCTACGGGCCTGTTTCCCGGTTCTATCTCGAAAACTAAAGCTAAAATATACTGGAATGAAAAACAAGCCAAGCTGTCACAGCCAGAGAAAAACAGACTTGTTAAAAGAGAAACTCATTATAGTGATGTGAAGACAGGCAGTGTGAGCAGGACACCTGGGTCTAATGTGATCTTTCACTGGATCATGAAAGGCAGAGCCACAATGAACGCCTGGCACTTTGAGAGTCATCTTTATTTTCTCTGTCAAACCTTTCAGTCCTTTTGTGTTAAATAACTAACATTCAGCATTTGCAGTAACAATCCAGCCACCTTGGCATGCAAATTCAAACCAGTGATTCATGGAAGATTGAGTCACAAGTTAAACTTCACACCTACAAAGGGAATACATTACAGCTTATTTTTCTAAACATGCAAAGGCTACAAATTATCATTTTTCCTACTCAAAAATATATCCTAAAGAGGCCAGACAGGAGAGAATATAAATAATCAGGTGTCCCCGTTGCCGGAAGAAACAGTTGCCACTCTCATTATCCAAGCTGACATTTAGTACAACATCTGACCTGGCCAGACCTTAAAACCTTATCAGAAAAATTTAAAGATGCCATTTGATGCAGCTGCTATTTCGTTACTGTGGCAGAACAATAACTTACCAAGCAACACAAAAACATAGAAACATAGATCTTGACCTTTGCTATAAGATCAGCACGGCATGAGGTTTGAACAGAGAACAGCACAGTGCAGGAACAAGTCCTTCGACCCACAATGTTTATGCCACCCGTGATGCCGAGATACATGAAGCTCATCTGCCTGCTCAGGATCCATATCTCACCATTCCATGCATATCCATGTGCCTCTTTAAGCACCACTATCGTATCTGCCTCCCCACTATTCCCAGCAGCGTGTTCCAGGCACCCACCGCTTTGCCCCTCTGACACCTGATCTTTCACCCCTTCAAACTTGGTTACTCCACACATCCATTGCAGTTAATCCTTTGTGGACTACTTGGGTGACAATTTGTCAAATCGCTCCTTAATTCCCAGAAACTAAAGAGAAAACAAAATTCATCTCCATCTCTATAATGTTCCAGCCTTCCAGTAACATCTACTCCAAAGTGTTGTTATTTTTCCCCCTCATCTTCCTGTCCAGAAATCCCATTCATGAACGAGCCCGACCCTTCATCTGTGTGACTACCTGCCTATTATCCAACCTCACTTCACTCTTTCCAGTGTATAAGCAATTCAAAGGAGCTGGTTAAGGGACAGAAGTTTAGGGGTAACATGAGG
Source organism: Raja brachyura (assembly GCA_963514005.1). The sequence continues at coordinate 30,634,115 of OY740811.1, forward strand.
GGGAACTTCTTTACTCAGAGAGTGGTGGCTGTGTGGAATGATCTTCCAGCAGAAGTGGTGGAGGCAGGATCGATTTCAACATTTAAAAGTAAAGTGGATAGGTATATGGACGGGAAGGGAATGGAGGGGTATGATCTGAGTGCAGGTAGATGGGACTAGGAGAAAATAAATGGTCGGCACGGACTGGAAGGGCCAAGAAGGCCTGTTTCCGTGCTGTAATTGTTATATGGTTATAACCTATTTTTGCTTCCCAATATATTTCTCTTTTTTGGTCTCCTTCCCAAGGAGGGTGGAATTATCAAGGACTAGAAAGCATAGTTTGAATGCGAGAGAGGCAAAGTGTAAAGGATATGTGCGGGGCGAGTTTTTTACACAGAGGGTGAGAGATGCCTGGAACGTGCTGCCGGGGCTGGTGCTGGAGGTAGATACGATAGTGGTGTTTAAGAATCTTTCACATAGGAACATGGATGTGTAGGGGTATGAATCACGTGCAGGCAGAGGAGATGACTTTAACGTAACATCATGTTCGGCATGGATATTGTGGGCCAAAGGACCGATTCTTGTGCTGTACAGCTCTGGGTTCTATATTCTTGTTCATTTAGGTTTTGGTATTTGCAACAAGCAGCAGATGGCAGAGTGGAAGTTGAACGTTAAAAGAATGCGAGGGTGACGGAGTGGGGCTTGATTCAGCTCAGTGAACTGACCATTCCTGTTAAACAGCAGGGAAAACATGTTGGCTTGATGAGCAGAAATATGCGGCACGTGAAAAAGCTTCGCTTGAAAAGGCAATTCATCTGGGTATTCTTCTAAAGTATAATAGGAAAATTAACTCAGTCAAAACTGAATTGAATTTTAGGCCAATGGAACCATGTCAAATATAACTATCATTTCATATGGCTGTACCTGATGCAATTGCTATCTTATTAACAATTAATTAAAGGCATAGCAAATTACACGAGGCATAGAGATAGGGTAGACAGTCAGATCCTTTTCCCCAGGTTGGAAATGTCCAACACTAGAAGGCATAGCTATGTGAGAGGGACCAGCTTTTTTATACCAGTGGGGGGGGGGGACTTGGAATGCAATGCAAGGGGTGGCGGTGAAGGCAGATGTGATAGTGCTGTTTAAGAGGCTTTTAGATAGCCACACAGAAGTGCAGGAAATAGAGGGAAATGGATCATGTACAGGCAGATTAGATCAGTTCAACTTGGCATCAGGTTCGGCATCAACATTGTGGGCCGAAGGGCCCGTTCCTGTGCTGTTTTGGTCTATGTTCTGTGTTCCATTAGGCTCTGGAGATAGTACACAATGGTCAATATAGACATGGTGAGCGTAAGGGCCAGTTTCTGTGCTATATGACTGTGCTATTGTGCTGAATGATTCAATTAGCCATTTATCTTTCTGTTAATGATGCCACGGTGGCGTAGCATTAGCATTGCTGCCTTACAGCGCCAGAGACACGGGTTCCATCCTGACTATAGGTGCCGTCTACAAAGTTTATACGTCCTCTCTGACCGTGCAGGGTTTTTTCCGGGTGCTCCGGCTTCCACTCACATTCCAAAGACTTGCAGATTTGTAGGTTAATTGGCTTTTGTAAATTGTCCATAGAGTGTGAAATAGAACTAGTGTGTGGGCGATCGCTGGTCGGCGCAGACTTGTTAGGCCAAAAGCCTGTTTCCACAATGCATCTCTAAACTAAACTAAAAGCCAGCAATTCAAAGGAGCTGGTTATTAACTTTAGGAAGTACGCTTCCCATTATGTTGCAGAGTAGATGTGAGTGAGCTTCAGCCTTCAAGTCAAGTTTTATTCGTCACTTGCGGTACAATAAAGGTGTAATTATCACCACCAATTTGTCCTGGTCCAATGACATTGATGCAGCAGCCAAGGAAGCACACCTACACTTCTATTTCCTCGGAAAGCTAAGGAAATTCAGCATGGCTCCAGTGACTTCCCAGTCTACAGGCACAACATAGAGAACATTCTATCTGGATGCATCGCGGCTTGGTATGGCAAGCGCTCTGCCCACGACCGCAGGAACTGGCAGGGAGTTGTGAACGCAGGCCAGGCCAGGCCATCGCACAAAACCAGCCGCCTCCACATCGACACAATCTACACTACGCTGCCTTGGGAAAGCAGCCGACAACATCAAAAATCACTCGCACACCAGGTATTCTCTCTGCTCCTCACTGCCTTCGGACAGAAGATACAAAGAAACTTGAAAGCACACACCACCAAGAAAGGTTTCTTCCCCGCTGTTATCCCATTCTTGCAGGGACCTCTCGTATGTAAGGGATGAATTTCCCGATCGTTCAACCTACTCCATTACACCACTTGCACTTTATTATCTGCATTTTCTGTACAACTGAAACACTATATTCTACACTTTATTTACGTTGTCTTTTACCTTCTGTATCCCACAGTTTGATTCAACTGGATAACACACAAAACCACGTTTTTCACTATCTCAGTACACATGAAATTAATAAACCAGTACCAATTCCTTGATCTTCTACCATGATCCACGATGCTATTTAGACTGAGGTATTGCCAGAGTCTAACTCAAGCATTCTGGCAGCGTACTGTGTTCACTACTACCTCCTAGACAACATTCATTGTTCTGATACAAGAGCTACAATCTCTTTTTGTAACTTTCGTAGTTTCACTGCTTCCGATCACACTTTAGCATCTCAGCTTTTATTCCCACCAACATCGCTTGTATTTCACTGCAACGCTTTACCATAACACTGAATAAAACATACGTATGTCTTGCAGCTGATGTGACGGAAAGAAGCTGTGACACTGGGGTCATAATTGGTGGCACAACGGTAGAGTTGCTGCCTTACAGGTGCTGTTTGTACATTCTCCCCGTGACCTGCATGGGTTTTCTCCGGGCGCTCTGGTTTCCTCTCACACTCCAAAGATGTACGTGATTGTAGGCTAATTGACTTGGTAAAATTGTAAATTGTTCCTAGCGTGTGTGTGTGATAGTGTTAGTGTACGGGGATCGCTGGTCGGTGAGGACTCGGTGGGCCGAAGAGCCTGTTTCCACACTGTATTTCTAAACTAAATTAAAGGGAAAGGCTGATCAAGGAAATTCACGGTGCAGATATTCAACCCTCTACGTTGTCATCCTGATTAACAGTTAAAACACGTTCATTCTGACGTCAAAGTTAGGATTTGTACCTTCTCTGCTACCATTGTTCATGTTGTTTTCCAGAGGCAGACAGTTATACAGCATGGAAACACACTTGAGATTTTTGAGGTTCATGTAAATAGATCACTATGATGTACCAGATCAAGTTGATCTAAATTGTTGAAATTCTTTTTTTGTTTGATTTGCTTATTTTAGTTTAAGGGGGTTTGTTTTTTTTCTCTTTTTTAAAAATCTTTTTGTTTTTATATATACAAGTTCTCTTTTAACCATTTAACTATATTTACATTGAGATCGGGAGGTCTATACTCAATGTGTATTTTGACACTGGATTCATACTTAGGTTACACTTGTTGTTAATGTAACCCTGATCCCTATGTATCAATATCGCTGTTACGTTTATCATTATCTTTTTTTTGTTTTTTGAAAATTAATAAAAGATTTCAAAAAGAAAGAACATAGGAAGTCTTGTATCCGTGGGGCTGTAATAGTACAGAGAAATGTGGCCAAATCAGTGATTTTAAATGGAGACTCGAGGAACTGCAGATGCTGGTTTAGCACCAAAAAAAGGCACAAAATGCTGGAGTTACTCAGCAGATCAAGCATCATCTCTGGAGAGCATGGATAGGTGACATTTCAGGTCTGGACCCTTCTTCAGACAGTTCCTTGTGTCTGCAAGAATAGTCTCATACACCACAAAACGTGTGTCCAATCTCACTGGAAAAATTTGTACACCTAGATGTGTACATTAGCATTTTTAAGCTGGCAAGAGTATATTATGTTTTGTTCTATTTGAATTCATGAGGAAAAGTAAAAATGCATTCAAGTCAAATCTGTTAAATTGTGGAGAAGCAGAAGGTTCCACTAGCAGCAGATGAGATATGCAAACCATCTGCTCGTAATGAGACATTGTATGGATTTGTTTTAGTTGATTGTTTAGTTGGGTTTAGAAATACGAAGCAGAAACAGGCCCTTCGGCCCGTCGAGTCACTGCCGACCAGCGATCTCCACACACTAACATGATCCGACACACACTATGATTGATTGTTTAGTTGGGTTTAGAATCAAATTACAATTTGACCAAAGCCAATTAACCTACAAATCTGTACATCTTTAGTGTGTGGGAGCAAACCGGAGAACCCGGAGAAAACCCACGCATGTCACGGGGAGAACAATTGTGTTATTTTGAATGTGGTAACGGACGCAGTTTGTTCGGTCTTCTTGAGAGTAACAAAGAAAAGAATTCCTGGACTCTGTGTTGGCTTCAAGTATCCGGTCTCTGTGAGGTTAGGTTTATGGGCTTTAAGTGTCCCGTTACTGTGATCATAATATCTGGCTTCTAAAGTCCTGTTGCCCTGAGGTTAATGTGTAGGTTTTGCGAGTCCAGTTACCATGGCATTCATGTACTGGCTTTAAATGTCCAGTTGCTGAGAGCTAAATGTGCTGGCTTCCACTCGCCTGTTACCATGGTATTAGTGTATTGGCATTAATGTCATTGGTTTCCTGTTACCGGGACATAGGAACATAGAAATTAGTTGTTGACTTTGGACGTCCTACTGCTCTGTGCAATTAGAATTTTGGATTTGGATGTCCTTTTCACGTGAATTTAGTATATTAAATTTCTTTGCCAATTACAGTAAAGTTTGTTTTATGAATTGAGTATTTACCCAATGATTAGTGTTTTGACTTTCTCCTTCCTGTTACCATGAGATTTGCACAGCTTTGAGACCCTTAGGTTAGCGTGCTGTTTTTTTACTGTCCAGCTGTTGTGAGATTACAGTATGAGCTCTCAAAGTGCTGTTCATAAGTTCGAGGAGTAGAATTAGGCCATTCGGCCCATCAAGCTTACTCCGCCGTTCAATCATGGCTGATCGATTCTTCCCTCTCTCTTCCCATTCTCCTGCCTCCTCCCCATAACCCCTGACACCCTTACTAATCAAAAATCTGACAATCTCCGCCCCAAAAACATCCATTGATTTGGCCTCCATTGCTGTCTGTGGCAATGAATTCCGCAGATTCAGCACCCTCCCGTTTCTAAAGGTACATCCTTTTATCCTGAGGCCGTGGCCTTGGGGCATAGACTCTCCCACTAATGAAAACATCCTCTCCACGTTCATTCTTTCTAGGCCTTTCGTTTAGTTCTATGTTATCCCACTTTCACCTACACTCCCTACACATCAGGGACAATTTAGAGGCCAATTAACCTTCAATGCCACACGTTATTGGGGTGTGTGAGGAAACCGAAGCACCCACGTGGTCACAGGGAGAACGTGCAAACTCCACACAGGCAGCACGCAAGGTCATGATTCAACTTGGATCTCTGGCGCTGTGAAGCAGCTATCTTTGCCATATAGATATTTTAGTCTTAAATACACTGAGCATAGGAATACACATCACAGGCAAATGTAGAGAGCTTGGATGAAGCACCTCAGAGAGAGGAAGAGGTTGGGCATAGATTTGCTTTTGAAACAAGATTTGCTGTGGTTGTGCCGTCTAACATAGTGCACAGCACAGAGAGAGCTTCACAGTACAGGACACCACAAGTGGTGCGCCGGTAGAGTTGCTGCCTTACAGCGCCGGAGACCCGGGTTAGATCCCAACTACGGGCACTGTCTGTACGGAGTATGTTCGTTCTCCCCGTGACCGTGTGGGTTTTCTCCAAGATCTTCGGTTTCCTCGCACACTCCAAAGACATACAGGTTTGTAGGTTAATTGGCTTGGTGTGTGTGTGTGTGTAAATTGTCCCTAGTGTGTGTAGGACAGTGTTAATGTGCGGGGATCGCTGGTCGATGCAGATTCAGTGACACGGTGGCACAGCAGGAGAGTTGCCGCCTCACAGCGCCAGAGACCCCGATTCAATCTTGAGTTTGTACGTTCTCCCTGTGACCATGTGGGCTCTCTCCTGGTGTCCTCCCACATTCCAAAGACGTGCATGCAGGTTTGTGGGTAAATTGGCTTCTGTAAATTGCCCCTAGTGTGTTGAGAAAGTGGGATAACAGAGCTAGTTTGAACGGGTGATCGATGATTGGCATGGACTTAGAGGGCCGAAGGGCCCGTTTCCACGCTGTATCATGAAACTAAATTAAATCAAACGTGTTGTGCAGGTCTCTGGGAGGGAGGCAGGGAGGGAGAGCTACACAACTGGCCCTTCACCTCCATCTGGTAGATCTCCATCTGTTTACCAGCCGTTCTGGTGTCAACAAACCGGCTGCACAACAAACCTGCCTCCTAGAATTCTTCAATTAGCTTTTATAAAGGATAAATCAAGCGCTAAATAAAGATCAGAATGTAAACATATAATTAGAGTAGAAACTGAAAGACAAATAATATTTGTGGAAAAATAATTTTAAAACCCATTCGCTGGTAGATTTTGCCCATTTGTAGCTTGGTTTGGTTTAGAGATACAGAGCGGAAACAGGCCCTTCGGCCCACTGGGTCCACGCCAACCAGCGATCCCTATACATTAACACTGCCCTACACACACGAGGGACAATTTTACATTTCCACCAAGCCAATTAACCTACAAACCTGTACGTCTTTGGAGTGTGGGAGGAAACTGAAGATCTCGAAGAAAGCCCACGCAGGTCACGGGGAGAACGTACAAACTCGGTACAGACAAGCACCCATACTCAGGATCGAACCCGGGTCTCTGACACTGTTAGGCAGTAGCTCTGCCGCGATGCCCTTAATGTCAAAATCCTATTGCTGTAGACACTAATCCACAGACTACACTGTTTACGGCCTTCTCCATCGCAATCTAGCTGAAACCACTTGAACTATTGTGAATATAAACCCTATCTGAAATGCCCTAAGGTAAACTACCCAGAAAATTGTCAATGGCTAGAGGGCATGGCTTTAAAGTGAGATGGGCAAAGTTTAAAGACAGCCTTTAAGGGGCAAGTTATTTTACATAGAGGGTGTTGGGTGGTGGTGGAGGCAGATACGATAATGGCATTGAAGAGGCTCTTAGATAGGCACATGGATATGCAGGGAATGGAGGGATATGGATCACATGCTGGCAGAGGGGATCAGTTTAACTTGTTTGGACTGACATTGTGGGCCGAAGGGCGTGTGTGCTGTACCAGTCTATGTGATCTAAGTTTTTAATGGTGTATTTAATTACTGCAGGGGAAACTATGAGCCTTAAGAAAATTGTAATATGCGCACATGATTTTCTAAAGTGAAATTCAACTGCCTTTAATTGTGTTAATATTTATATTTCAGCTGCTATAATAATGATATATTAATGATCTGATCTTTAGCACTCAGTTTAATGTGTAGAAGGTTAATTTGCTGCTAAGCCACTTGGTTGTAACAGTGTGGCTGGTTTCCAGGTACCCTTCACTGAAGGGCACTTCATGAATGGCTAATTCCTACACTGCCAGATGCCACCGCAGTTCAAAGGGCCGGGAAAGATGACGAGGTACGTCCCTCCCTGTGGATTAATGACGCCATCTTGGGTTTTAGAAACTTCAGTCACAGGCGAAAGCTAATAGTGCAGGACGTGAAGGACTTCTCAGTGTTGGATTACTGAGAAACCAGGATTGGTAGGAAATGAAACTAATGGGCCTGTCCCATTTACCCGATTTTTTTCGGCGACTTGCCGGCACCCGTCATAGTCGCAGCAGATCGCCGAAAATTTCAACATGTTGAAAATCCAGCGGCGACCAGAAAAAGATACGACTCTTTGGGCGACAACTCACGACCATATAGGCATTACCTTGTGGCAGGTCGCGGTCTATGAGAGTGAGGGGAAGACTGTGGGGTCCCAACGTGGGGGGACCGCCGTGAGGGACGGTGGCAGAACAAAGTGGGGGGGGGGGTCACTCTAGTTTAGAATCCTCTGCCCAGGGGATAAGTTTGTGGTTGTTTGTTTGTTCATTTGTTCCGGTGAAGGCGCTGTGATTGCCCCATGGTAAACTACCCAGACATGTCTACCAGCAGATTATCTGGGTAGTTTACTGTGGGACATTTCAGATACAGTTTAAATTCACCTTAGTTCAGATTGGTAAGTTTGCAGATGACATTAAGGTGTGTGGTATTGTAGACAGCGATGATGGTTATCAAAAATGACAGTAGGATCTTGATCAGCTGGGCAAGTGGGCGGAGGAATGGTTAATGGAGTTTAATGCAAATAAGTGCAAGGTGGGAAGTCAAATCAGGGCATGACGTTCATAGTGAATGGCAGGGCCCTGGGGTGTGTGGAGTAGAGACATCTAGAAGTGCAGGTACAGAGTTCCCTGAGGATGGGATGGTCAAGAAGGCTCTCAATACATTGGCCTTCATTAGTCGTGGCATTGGGTTCCAGTCTGCGGTGCGACACGTACTCTCTGGTTCGACCAGCATTAAATATGCTGAAGAAATCTAATCTATTTCCAGACACACACAGAAAGTTGAAACACTTCCCAACCAGTTTGTTTTGCAAAGCTAATTAAATGACTGGAAATACGATTCAGTCTGTCTACAACGACTTGTCTGCATGCATCATTGAAACTGTCATCACAATCTCTGTCCCTGTGGGGAGCTTTAGTGTTTTTCCATAAAACTAATTTATAACTGAGAAGGGACCATCAGGTCTATCTTTCCTCAAACCAAGTACCATCTATCCTGTCGTGGACCCTACTCAAGAGTGAAGAGTGTTTCACTAGCATCATATACAAATAACGAGCAAACAATATAAGTGCAAAGACAAACTCTCACCCCCCCCCTCCCCCCCCCCCCCCACCCCGCCCTCACCAATCCAAGTCTGTCGTTCAGAGCTTATTTGAGGATTGTATTGTTTAATAGCCTGATGGTTGTTGGGAAGAAGCTGCTCCAGAACCTGGACATTACAGTTTTCAGGCTCCTATACCTTCTTCCCAATGGCAGGAGTGAAATGAGAACGTGGCCAGGGTGGTGTGGGCCTCTGATGATACTGGCTGCCTTTATGAGTCAGCGACTCCTGTAGATCCCTTCGATGGTGGAGAGGTCTTTACCCATGATGGACTGGGCAGTGTTCACCACTTTTTGCCATCTTCATTGTTTCTGGGCGTTCCAGCTGCCGAACTAGGTCGTGATGCAACCAGTCAATATATCCTCTACTGTACACCTCCAGATGTTCAAGAGTGTATTCGTTGACATGCAGAATCTCCTCAATCTCCTGAGGAAGTAGAGGCGCTGATGTACCACAGACAGTACTCATTGACCTTACTCTTTTCCCTTATGTTCATTCTGTCTGCCGTAGGATGTTTAAAATCTATCCATTCATTAACTCTACCCCCTACATTTCATCTAGCGCATCACGGACTTGATACCAACCATTAAAAAAAAACAAAAAAACATGAAAACATGTTCTTTGGCCCACTGTGTCCATGCAGACCATTGGTCATCTGTTCACACCGGCTCAATGTTATCCCGCTTTCTCATCCACTCCCTACGTATCAGGCCAATTAAGGTACAAACCTAGATGACTTTGGGATGTGGGAGAAAACTCGGAGGAAACCCACACAGTCAGCACCTGAGGTCAGGATCGAACCCAGGTCTCTGACACTGTGCGACAGCAGCTCTACCCGCTGCACCACAGTGCAGTCTCCTCCTTCGGGTAAATACCTCCCTGTACCTAGTCTCAATAAAGCTTAAGTCCATTTACGTCATTCAATCCTGACTTCCTATAAATCAACGAACAACTAGGTATCCACCCCCCAACCCCAACCCAATACTGTCCTCCCTTCCAAAAAGTACAGAACATCCGACAGGTAACTGATTACTTTGGATACACAAGCATTGAACAAAAAAACAATGTGCTGGAGGAACTCAGCAGGTCAAGCAGCAGCTGTGGATGAAAATAGACATGTCAGTCGGAAGAAGAATCAAGACCTGAGACGCCATGTACCTTTTTCCTTCCACAGATGCTGCCTGGCCTACTCCCACACATTGGGTTTTTTTTGCTTATTGATTAGCATAATCTCTATGCTCTCCTATTATCCCCGTTCTGTTTCCAGGCAAAGATTGTTCCAGTTTCCTGTATCTGAAACTTTGATAGAGATCAGTTTAGTATTTCTCATCAATTAACTCAAATCAGTCCATTGTCAACTCAAAACAAAATAGTGGACCAGATTACAGTTTTGAACACCAGTATTAGAAAATATTCATCTGAGATTTACATTGCTGTCACATTCATTGCAGTCACTAGATGGCAAATATCTAATTGGAGACCCTAGGACTATCTTTCATCGGACTTTACTGGTCTTTATCTTGCACTAAACATTATTCCCTTTACCCCGTATCTGTACACTGTGGACGGCTTGATTGTAATCAGGTAAAGTCTTTCCACTGACTGGATAGCACGCGACAAAAAGGATTTTCACTGTACCTCTGAAGAAGGGTCTCGACCTGAAACGTCGCCTATTTCCTTCGCTCCATAGATGCTGCCTCACCCGCTGAGTTTCTCCAGCATTTTTGTCTATCTTTGCTGTACCTCGGTACACGTGACAATAAACAAAACTAAACTAAGTTGGATAGCATGCAAAACAAAAGCTTTTCACTGTGCTCCGGTCCATGTGATTATTATATTCAATGTCCATGTGATTATTATATTCAACTCATAGAATCATACAGCTCGAAAACTGGTCTTTCGATCCAGCTCGTTCATGCCGACTAAAATGGTCCTTTGACCCACATTCCTCTAAATCTTTCCAATCCATGTACCTGTCCAAATGCCTTTAACATTTTGTTATTGTACCTGCCTCACGCATTGTATTTAAAACGTTGTGCTCGCTTTAGTCTTTCCACTCTCCGCATTTTTTGTTCCACACAATCTTTCTGGCAGAGCAAAGTTTATAGATTCTTGGAGCTTTCGATAGTCTAGTAAACCAGCAGCCAGCACTGAAACCCGTTGATCATTGATTGTTTTTCATTTCCACGGGGGGTGTGAGTGACTGGGCCTACTCTGCTGGAGTCAAGCTGCAGATATCACCAATATCTAGTCCAACACATTTTTCTTATTTTCTGTGCTGCTCTTAATTACAGATTAGAAGAGGGAGTGTGATTTAATGTCACTCAGCAGAACTGATGAATTAATACTGAATATTTTGTTGAATCATTTATTGCTCACAGTTCGAATTAGTACCGACATTCAGAGCTCAAGCAAAATTCTGCATGTGCAAGAAAATTGTTTTCCCTTACACACGCTCAAATGCACCTCCTCAATGCTGACCAACATCGAATCCATCTCAACATGCACTTCTCTCCTCACTGACCGACACTGGCCCCTTATGACCCAAACTCAAGCTGTACCCTTTCACACAAATCTCTCTGCAGATTTGTCCTGTTTTAGAGGGCACGGCTTTGAGGTGAAATGGGCAAAGCTTGAAGGGGATGTGCTGGGAACGTTTTCTATTGTTACACAGAGGGTGGTGTGTGCTTGGAATGCGCTGCCACGGATGGTGGTGGAGTCAGATACGACAGCGGCGTTTCAGAGGCATTTGGATAGGCACGTGGATATGGAGGGATATGGATCACCTGCAGGCAGAGGAGATTAGATAATCTCGGCATTATGTTCTGCTCAGACATTGTCGGCCGAAGGGCCTATTCTTGAGTTGTGCTGCTTTGTGTTCAATGTAGCGTGACTCACATCCCTTCCCTTGGCCTCCGCTGCTCAATTTATGAACTTCTCTACAATTCTCCTCCAGCCCACTCCACACTGATGAGAGAACTCACTTGTCTCTAATAACACTTAATGATTCAAACCATGAACCCCTGCTAGTCTGTTTCCTCTGGCTTGAAAAGCTACTTCATTTTGGCCAAGTATTTTTTTTATCATCGCTCTCTGCGCTCCAGCAAGAGCCATTCATTTCCCTTTCATCGTACATTTTCTGTGTGCTTGAGGCTAGGCAAACACAAACTGTATTTTGATTAACTTTGCAACAGAAATTTAAAGGAACTTGTTTGTGTTATTGAAGCACGCACAACTTTTAACTGTCTTGAATGTTTAATACAAGTTAATTAACCAGACACAGGAATGTGTACTTAAGACACCAGTGACTACAATAAATATATATGCTGTTACAGCACAGTTGGCTCTCGATTGTCATTTAGGTAATGGTTAGTGTAGAAGAACCATTATTTTGGAACAGAAGCAAAGAGAGTCACCAATGAGGTGAACTACTATCTACTTTCATTGGCTCAACTCTCGACTATCTTTGATAGGACTTTGGGTAAGAAGGACTTTGTGTCTGAAGAAGGGTCTCGACCCGAAACGTCACCCATTCCTTCTCTCCAGAAATGCTGCCTGTCCCGCTGGATTGCTCCAGCTTTTTGTGTGTATATACCTTTGATCGGACTTTACTGGCTAAACCTTATTCCCTTATCATGTATCGGTACACTGTGAATGGCTCGATTGTAATCATGTATTGCCTTTCCGCTGACTGGTTGCCAGGCATCAAAAGCTTTCCACTGTACCTCACTGTACACATTGACAATAAACTAAACTAAACTGAACTAACCATGGTGTTGCCCAATCGTTCCTGATTTGTGAATGATCAATATAAGCCTGGATTGTGCGGGGTTCAAAAGTTGGGTTGTGCTGTTTAAAGGGTAGCTATAGGAATAGTACAAGCATCTCACGTTAATGGATGACGGAGAGCAAAGCAGCCCAGGAATATCACTGCCAATTACTACCCAATAACTCCATTTAACTAATGCTTCTAAGGGGACAACATTGTGTTCTGCTGCACTGCCCTGGTCATTAAATAATCTGCTGATACTCAATATCCAAACTCATTTGTGTTAGTTCACAACAGGCGCAATGCCAGAACTCAGACCAGTATTCTGGAACAAGACCAAAGACAAATAGTCATTGTGGAAAAGCACCGTTCCCAGGATGAGACGGCCCCTCAGATAAACGGGGAAAAATAGTATAAAATTAATAGATGATTTTATCTCTATAATTTGTTGTTACTTTACCTTTTTATAGCAATTAATTTGCAACCTGTTCCAAGATGCTTGATTTTGTGACTCTTCAGTAGTAGCTAGCAAGGCGGCACAGTGGCGCAGCGGCAGAGTTGCTGCCTGAAAGCGCCGGAGCACTCGGAGAAAATCCACGCAGGTCACGGGGAGAACGTACAAACTCCGTACAGACAGCACCCGTAGTCAGAATCAAACCCGGGTCTCTGTAAGACAGCAACTCTACCACTGCGCCACCGTGCCACCCTTTAAACTTATAACATGGAAAATAAAGCACATGAATAGGCCATTCGGCCCACAATCTCTGTGCCGAACATGATGCCAATTTAAGCTAATCTCACCTGCCTGCTTGTGATCCATATCCCTCCATTCCCTGCATATCCATGTGCCTGTTTAGAAGCCTCTTAAACGGCACTAATATATCTGCTTCCACCATCTATCCTGGCAACGCGTTCCAGGCACCCACCACCCTCCGTGTAAACAAAATATTTACCCCGCACATCTCCTTTAAAAGTTGCCCCTTTCATTGTAAAGCTTTGCTCTCTAGTCTTTGACATTTCTACCCTGGGGGAAAAGATTCTGACTGTCTACCCTGCCCATGCCTCTCATAACTGTATATACTTATCTGCTGCACTTGTTTCTGTTTTACAGGTGAACGGACACTTAGATTACATGAAGCAAATGGACACCATATTAAAGGCTGTTGGTGTGAAAACTAAGGAGTGCCGACTGGAGGACAAATGGGACATTAGCGCCGGCTTTAACCCAGGTGAGAAGTCCGGAAGTGAAGGAGAGGGGCCTTCAGACAGCTCGGAGATCAAGTGCGCTGGAGAGAATGGGTCGCACATGGCCCTCGCTGAACCCTCTGGTTCCTTGTCAGAAGATGACGTTTTGGAGACATCAAAACCAAGCCCGCACTCCCATGCTGCAGAAGATTCTATATCCATGGTACAATCCACACTTTCTCCTGACAAAGATGGAACTACTGACCATGAGTTATCATCGGGAACCCAAGAGCTCGCCAAAGGCCAAGAAGAAAATTAATTACAAACTAATGGAATCTGATATCAGGTATTTTCACCAAGTCCGATTTAAATTGAATGTACAACAAACAGGCACTTTTGTAAATAGTGAGATTTGAGATTATTTCCAGCCGCCAGGTTTGCAGTAATGGGAAACTGGACCAATTGTTGATTTGTGCACATTTGCTGTGAAAGCCTCACTAATTAACTAATGTAATTTAATTTTGAATTTGAATATTATTTAATTAAGTGCGATAATGTTGCTGTGTTCGAAATGAGCTACTAACAAAAAGAAACCTCATCCTTTATGTCACCCTGTGCTTTCCCTCCCTGCAGACTCTAATTAGGTTTCAGAGTCAATTTAACCTCCATTCTGTACGGAGTCAACTGGTTCTTATTTGGCTTCCATAAGAAAGAATATTTAAGTCAGATTCTGAATCATTCATTCAAAAATTCTTCTATTGTCGTTCCTATGAAATATTTTCCAAATCCAATGAAACTGCTGTCACAAATAAAGTACCCACAATTATGGATATGAGGTTGACTTGACTAAAATCTTGCCTTGTCCAAGCATTCTTCTGACACTTCAGATTTTAGAGATACAGCGTAGAACAAGGCCCTGCAGTCCACCAAGTCTACGCTGACCAGCAATCATTACACTAGCACTATCCTACACACCAGGGACAATTTACAAGTTTTTTTTAACCAAAGTCAATTAACCTACAAACATGTACATCTTTGGAGTGTGGGAGGAAACCGGAGCGCCCGGAGGAGACCCACAAGGAGAAAGTACAAACTCTGTACAGACAGCATCCGCAGTCAGGATCGAACCTGGGTCTCTGACGCTCTAAGGCAGCAGCTCTACTTTTGTGCCACTCGTCTCCTTTTACTTGTCAGCAGTAGCCACTTGGATATGGAACCAGCTGTAATCCATACACCATGGACTGGTATTTTCAAAGAGGATGTGCCATGATACAAAAGAACATTGGACATTCTTGACTGAAAAGGACAAAAAAGCAGTTTGGGAAATGTGTGCGATGACATTGAAACTGGGATGATGTTGGATGACATTGTGATTCTCATTACCGCTAGTGTCGGAGGGTACAACATTACCAGTGAAACTATTGCTGGGGGAACTCAGCGGATCAGGCAGCATCTGCGGAGGGAATGGATAGGCGACGGTTTGGTCATGACCTTTCTTGGGGCGGGAGATTGCAACCTTCACGTGGTCAACCCAGCGTGCACAATCAAATAAGATCAAATAGAAATAGTTGTCCTACAACCTTAGGCTGTGCACGCCATTCGCAAGAAGAAGAAGAAGAAGAACCCTTCTTGAGACCGATTATAGCCAAGATTCGGAGTCGTTGCCTGTCCACTCCCTCCACAGATGCTGCCTGACTCATTTAGTTCCTGCAGGTAGACAAAAATGCTGGAGGAACTCAGCGGTTGAGGCAGCATCTATGGAGAGAAGGAATAGGTGACGTCTCGACCCGAAACATCACCTATTCCTTCTCTCCATAGATGCTGCCTCACCCGCTGAGTTCCTCCAGCATTTTTGTCTACCTTCGATTTTTCCAACATCTGCAGTTCTTTCTTAAACATTGAGTTCCTGTAGTGCTTTGTGTTTTGCTTAAGATTCCAGCACCTGCGGTTCCTTGCATCGTAGTGAAAATGTAGTGGACAATATATATTAATAAGAATAGGCTACATACTCATGTCATTGAGACAGACACTATATATCAGAGAGGATAAGAGAACAGGCTGTAACATTGATGAGACAGAAGACAACCAAATATCGCAAGGAAGCCAACAGCAAATTGTGGTATTACGAAAGAGAATAGAACATTTCAACATTCCTGAGAGGATAACGATAGATTGTGTAGAAAGACCAGGAAAATTATTGCAGATATTGTGATCTATATTGTGATTATTGGAAGTGACAACTTCTTCACACAGAGAGGGGTGAGTCTATGGAATTCTCTGCCTCAGAGGGTGGTGGAGGCGGGTTCTCTGGATGCTTTCAAGAGAGACCTAGATAGGGCTCTTAAAGATAGCGGAGTCGGGATGTGGGGAGAAGGCAGGAACGGGGTACTGATTGGGGATGATCAGCCATGATCACATTGAATGGCGGTGCTGGCTCGAAGGGCCGAATGGTCTACTCCTGCACCTATTGTCTATTGTCTATTGAGCTGATTAGTAAATGATATTGATGTTGGTTTATGATTACCACGTGAACGGAGATACAGTGACAACTTTGTTTTCCGTGTTATCCTGTCAAATTCTAACATACATGAGGACATCAGGTAATGTAATGGGGAAAAGGAACTGAGGGCTGAATATAATGTTACAGCTACAGGGAAAGTGCAAGTGCAAAAAATGTGCAAGGGCTGCATAGATTGGAAGATTGTTAATTTATGTTTTCCTTATGAGAGGTCTGTTCAATAGTAAGAGCAAGCAGTTCGTGGATCTGGTGGTATGTTATTTCAAGCTTTTATATCTGTTCAGACTGGTGAAGAGAAGAGAGAATGATTGGGATGCAAGTGGTCCTTAATTATAGACACAAAGTGCTGGAGTAACTCAGCGGGTCAGGCATAATCACCAGACAAAAGGGATAGGCGACGTTTCAGCTTCTTTGTTGGCTGTTTTCTTGGGGCAGTGTAAAGTGTAGATGGGGGTGAGGCTGTTATTGTACAATGGACTCCGTTGGTGAAATAGGTGTGTGCTCTTTGATTTTAAAGCCTGCTGCCTTCATCACCAGTCTGAAATTCTGTGGAATAAGTATGTTAAACTGGAAATGGAGTCCCATCTAATTGTACAATTAACTTGATCTTTGAAGGGCTCTTTAGTTCAGTTTTGAGATTCAGCGTGGAAACAGGCCCATCGGCTCACTGAGTCCGCCCGACCAGCGCTCCCCGCACACTAACACTGTCCTACATTGTGTTTACACTCATACCAAACCAATTTACAAACCTTTGGAGTGTGGGAGGAAACTCTCTGGGAAAACCCACATGGTCATGGGGGAAATGTACAAACTCCATACAGACAGCACCCATGGTCGGGATCATAGAAACATAGAAAAATAGGTGCAGGAGTAGGCCATTCGGCCCTTCGAGCCTGCACCGCCATTCAATGTGATCATGGCTGATCATCCAACTCAGTATCCCGTACCTGCCTTCTCTCCATACACCCCTGATCCCTTTAGCCACAAGTGCCACATCTAACGCCCTCTTAAATATAGCCAATGAACTGGCCTCAACTACCTTCTGTGGCAGAGAATTCCAGAGACTCACCACTCTCTGTGTAAAGAATGTTTTCCTCATCTCGGTCCTAAAGGAATTCCCCCTTATCCTTAGTCGGTGACCCCTTGTTCTGGACTCCAACATCGGGAACAATCTTCCAGCATCTAGCTTGTCCAACCCCTTAAGAATTTCTATAAGATCCCCCCTCAATCTTCTAAATTCCAGCGAGTACAAGCCGAGTCTATCCAGTCTTTCCTCATATGAAAGTCCTGCCATCCCAGGAATCAGTCTGGTAAATCTTCTATGGCAAGAATGTCTTTCCTCAGATTTGGAGACCAAAACTGTACGCACCCGGGTCTCGGCAGCAACTCTACCACTATGCCATCGTGCCGCACATCTTACTGGGAAGTCTGTGAATCATGTGAAGATTTTTCTCGTTCCTGCATGTCCTTCCCCCCCCCCCCCACCCCCACCATGCACTGGCTTTGTGCACAAAATGGACAGGATACAATATGTGGGAGAAGGGTCTTGACCCGAAACAAGACCCATTCCTTCTCTCCAGAGATGCTGCCTGTCCCGCTGAGTTACTCCAGCATTTTGAGTCTATGGTCAGGATACACTCAATTATGAGCAGATTGGTGGGGTATATGCGGCATTTGCAATCCGTACATGACAAGGATTGTTGGAAATTTTGAATTGTGCTGTTCCTCTCAAATGTCAGACATTTGCATTCATCTAAACTATATAGATATGGATATTTATAAATGATTTGCGACCTATAAATGATTTTTCTCAATCCTTGCATTAGTCAAAATGCATTTTTTATTTACATGAGCCAACCTCATGTCTGAGCTCTCTTCGATATTTCAAGTAGAAAGTGAATTGTTTCCCAGTAAATTCAATACTCCACTTGTAATTTTGAAGAGTTGCAGACTAATGGACAAGGAGAAAAAACTCAGATATAATAATGTGTAATAGGGAACAGCAATTATAATGAAAAATCACACTTGGAATTGACAATAAGAGTATTCTTCACCCCCTGAAACACAGTAAGTGTCAAGTTGTGAGCGTGAACAAACCACCTCTACTCTTGTGGGAGTCAAAGAAATATATCAACTGTAGCTTTGAAAGCTCTAGAAAGCATATGAGTGGAGGTCAAGATGAGGCTGGTACAATTGCTATAATGATTGGGTATGTTTTTATAGTACGCTGTGTATTATAAGTGATTCATTTCTGAAAACACACAATGAAATTACTGTTGGTGACGTTTCGAACGTTAACACATTCGTGTGACATTGGGCGACTATTTTCTCTCAGCAATGGCCAAGTCTGGATAATGGAGGAACGTGGAACAGCACAGGAGCAGGCCCTTTGGCTCACAAACCTGGTATTGTGTTAAACTAAACTCATCTGCCTGCAAGTGATCCATATCCCTCCATTCCCTGCACATCCGCATGCCTATCTAAAAGACCCTTAAACACCATTGTCTTATCTGCCTCCACCACCACCTCTGGCAATGCGTTCCCGGCACCCACCACCCGCATATCTCCTTTAAACTTTACCCCTTTCATCTTAAAACTAGCCCTCTAGTTTTTGACTAATCCACTCTGGGGAAAAGGTTCTGACTGTCTACCCCATCTATGCCTTTCATAATGATGTATACTTCTATCAGGTCTCCCTTCAATCACTGGTGTTCCAGAGAAAACTTCTCCTTGTAGCTAATACCTTCTTATCCAGGCAGTATTCTGGTAAACCTCCACTGCCCCTTCTCCAAAGTCTCCACATCTTTCCTGTAATGGGGCAACCACAGCTGTAAGCAATACTACAAATGCAGCCTCACCAAAGCCCTATAAAGCTGTGTTAAAGAAGGAACTGCAGATGCTGGAGAATCGAGGGTTACACAAAAAGCTGGAGAAACTCAGCGGGTGCAGCAGCATCTAAGGAGCGAAGGAGATAGGCGACGAAGGAAGAAGGGTCTCGACCCGAAACGTCGCCTATCTCCTTCGCTCCTTAGATGCTGCTGCACCCGCTGAGTTTCTCCAGCTTTTTGTGTAACCCTATAAAGCTGTATAAAGGATCAGTATACTTTCTGACCACTGGAGGACACAAAGTGCTGGAGTAACACCCCACGTCAGGCAGCATCTCAAGAGAACATGGATAGAGATGCTGCCTGACCCGCTGCGTTACTCCAGCACTTGGTGCCTTTTGTGTAAACCAGCATCTGCAGTTCCTTGTTTCCATTTTCTATCCAGTTGCTCTGTGTCTCTCCGATTTCCCTTGGTACAGATTTAACATTGGGTTGTGGACATATCTTATAGAGAGGTATGTAAGATTATGAGAGGAATAGACAGGGTACATAAATGCAGAGTCTTGTACCCGGAGTAGGGGAATCAATACGTAGATGACAGGTTTAAGGTGATGAGGGAAAGATTTAACAGGAACCTAAGGGGCAACTTTTTTTCACAAAGGGTGGTGGGTGTATGTTCATGTTCATGTTCATATGTTCTAGGAGCAGAATTAGGCCATTATACCCATCATGTCTACTCTGCCATGCAATCATGGCTGATCTATCCTTCCCTCTCAACCCCATTCTCCTGCCTTCTCCTCATAACCCCTGAACGAGCTGTCGGAGGAGGTAGTTGAGGCAGCTACTATTACAATGTTTGAAAAACATTTAGACAGGCACATGGATTGGATATGTTTAGAGGGATATGAGCCAAACGCAGGCAGGTGGGACTCGTGTAGATGGGGCCAGTTGGTCAGTGTGGTCGTGGTGAGTTGAAGGGCTGTTTTCACTCTGACTAAGCCACATTAAATGTTCTTGCCTACATTGGTTCTACCTGTGGTCGTGAGTTACTGATGCATCTAGAGCATCACAAAAATCGAGACTTAAAATGACAAATATGTTTACAATTACAAGGAAAAAAATCTTCTCAACTAAAATTGTGAATATCAAAGTATCTAAAGATATTAAATTAGTTTTGTGACTCAAGCAGGATTTAGCTTGGAGAATTAAATCTCAAACAATATTAATAACGTGAAACATTATCTCCGTCTCCCTCTCCTCAGATGCTGGTTGACCTGTCCAGTATTTTCCAGCATGCTGTGTTTTTATTTCACACAGTAACCCATCTGAATTATTTTCCTGACATTGTCTTCAGCCTCCCAGTGTTTTTTCTCGATGCCGAGTTCATGTGTTGGACTTGCTCCTGGTTGCAGTTCCTTCCTGTGCTTTTGCAGAAGGGATTTGCAGTTTGTCTATTTTCTAAGAGAGCTGAGGGATGAATGAATTCAATTGATACTTTTGTGTGCGTTCGTTGAATGTGCAGCTGAACATAAAGCTGAGATTAAGTCTTCCAGTTAGGCTGCAACCTCTCCTAGAGCCACATGAACATGGTCTCCTGTCCTGGACGTTCTGTCCCCCTCAGAACAGCGGCAGTCATTGTTCCCAACCCATCTGGAGCTTTGAAGTGCAGGAAGGAACTGCAGATGCTGGTTTACACCGAAGATAGACACAAAAAGCTGGAGTAACTCAGCGGGTCAGGCAGCATCTCTGGAGAGACGTTTCGGGTCCAGACCCTTCTTCAGACTGAGAGTCAGGGCTGAGGGAAATTAGAGATATGGACGGTAAAGAGAACAAATGAATGAAATATATGCAAAAAGCATCGATGATCGAGGAAGGGTGGAGCCCACAATGGGCCATTGTTGTCTTGGAGTAGGTGAGAATAGGTTATGCAGACAGTGAAACTAGTTGAAGAACTGGGGTGAGGGGAGGGGCTGAGAGAGAGGGAAAGCAAGGGTTACTTGAAGTTGGAGACATCAATACTCATACAGTTGGGGTGTAAGCTGTCCAAGCCAAATATGGTCTGTTGCTCCAATTTGCGTCCGGCCCCACTCTGACAATGGAGGAGGCCCAGGAGAGGAAGGGGGCATATTCGAGTCAATTATCCCTGACTCCAGTCAATTGCTGCCCCGCGATCTCACCTCTTGTGGGGCGGCGAGGATATCTAATCCATTGGGTCCCGACTGCAAAGGTCCTCCAGAGTCAATGCCTGAGCCGTTGAGTTCCTCCAGCGCCTTGCGCCTCAGTCTATTGGCGTGTTGAGCTGGTTTATGTGGAGTTCTTGCTCCGTCTGTTCCAGGTCGAAGAGATGGAGTGAATCGACGCCGGCGGTGTCGGGCAGCTTGTCCTCGGCACTCTGGTGGTGGTGTCGGCCGCTGGGAGTCGGGATGGGATCCCCAGAGTCGGTCTCGGGTTGAAGAGCCAGCATGTTTCTGAGGGTGAGGGTGAGGGGGAGCCGAGGGCCACTGTTGGAGTTTCTCCCGGTGAACGACACGACGCTCGGCCTCCTCGCCCACCAACGCCGGAAACACGGCAGGTACTTGGCCATGGCCCGCTTGAAGTCCCGCATAAAGAGCGGGTAGATGATGGGGTTGACGGTGCTGTTGCAGTAACCCAGCCAGGTCAACACATCAAAGAGTAAAGCCGGGACACAGTCGCACACCGCCTGTGGGACACACACACAGCACAGGTTGGCAACAATAATATATTTAACAAACTGTCAGGGGTTCGATCCCCGCCCCGGGAAAACACAGCCAACTCCCGGGAATTAATCGGAGTCAAAATCGGTAAAAACCCAACACGGCGGGGAAAAATGCTAGATGAGGTCCAACCTTCCCAAACCACCAGCGGGGCCGGGGTGGGTTGTTCTCGGGGTCCAGGGTTCGAGGCAGCGGGGAGACTCGAGATCTGCAGAGGTTTTTAGCTCACTTGGAAATCCGTTACCAGAGAACATTAAAGCGTTGCTGTTTGCAACAGAAAGTTTAATGTACAATGAGCACTGGGCCTCTGCTCGCTTGGGGTTAGAAGGATTGGGAGGGGTTGGGGGGGGGGGGGGGCTCATTGAAACTTACTGAACAGTCAAAGGCTTGGATAGAGTGCATGTGGAGAGAATGTTTAGTGGGAGAGTCTAGGACTGGAGGCCACAGCCTCAGAATAAAAGGACGTGCCTTTAGGAAGGGTATGAGGAGGAATGTATTTAGCCATTTAGGTGGTGAATCTGTGGAATTCATTGCCACAGACGGCTGGGGAGGCCAAGTCAATGGATATTTTTTAAGGTAGGGATTGACAGATTCTTGATTAGTTCTAGTGTCAGGAGTTATGGGGAGAAGGCAGGGGGGAGTCTTTTAGGACCGAGATGAGAAAATCATTTTTCACACAGAGTGGTGAACCTGTGGAATTCTCTGCCACAGAAGGTAGTTGAGGCCAGTTCATTGGCTATATTTAAGAGGGAGTTAGATGTGGCCCTTGTGGCTAAAGGGATCAGGGGGTATGGAGAGAAGGCAGGTACGGGATATTGAGTTGGATGATCAGCCATGATCATATTAAATAGCGGTGCAGGCTCGAAGGGCCGAATGGCCTACTCCTGCACCTAATTTCTATGTTTCTTTATTTCTATGGATGGGGTTGAGAGGTAAAGATAGATCAGCCATAATGGAATGGTGGAGTAGACCTGATGGGCCGAATGGCCTAATTCTGCTCCTATAACCTATGAACATGAAGAAAGGCCGAGGCCCAGGGATAATGTCCAATGTTTCAGTCAGAGGGGACAGCTTGGAATCGCTTGGTGCGCTCAGTTGCTCCGAGGGCATCTAACTATCTCGCCCCGATGTGCAGACAGACGCCAGTGCGCCGGGGCCAGCGGTTAGTTACCACTAACGCCAGCTAATTTCACAACTCCATAAGTGATAGGAGCAGAATTAGGCCATTCGGCCCTTCACGTCTGCTCCGCCATTCAATCGTGGCTGGTCTATCTCTCCCTCACAGCCCCATTCCCCTGCCTTCTCCCCACAACCTCTGACACAGGACAGAAAGCATGGGATTTAGAAGTGCCGAGACAAGTGCATGCAAACACTGCGGGTATTCAGGGAACATCGGTTAGTTATTAAATGTAGAAACAAAGAACTGCAGGTGCTGGTTAATACACAACAGGACACAAGTGTTGGAGTAAGCCAGCGGGCCGGGCAGCTTCTCCGGAGAACAAGGAGTGCTGATAGGGTCTGGAAAAAGGGCCTTCACGTGAATGTCACCTATCAATGTTCTCCGGAGATGCTGCCTGACCAACCGAGTTTGTGACCAACCAACACTTTGTGTCCTTTTGTGTATTAAACGCATCAAACGGCAATTCTTTCGGTTTCTGATAGAGATACAACACGGAAACAGACCATTCGGCCCACCGCGACCACGCTAGCATCGACCACCCGTTCACACTAGTTCTATCTTATCCCACTTTCTCATCCGCTACCTACACGCCAGGGACAATTTACAGAAGAAAAATAACCTCTAAACCCGGACATTTTTGAGATGTGGATGCAACCGGAGAAAACCCACGCGATCACGGGGAGAACGTGCAAACTCCACACAGGCAGCACCCGAGGTCAGGATCGAACCCGGGTCTCTGGCCCGGTGAGGCATTGTTTCTGGAATTAGTCTGAAGAAGGGTCCCGACCCGAAACGTCACCCATTCTTTTTCTCCAGGGATGCTGCCTGACCCGATGAGTTACCCCAGAATGTTGTGTCTATCTTCAGTGAAATGTAATCCGGAGTAGGATACAGGGTGGGCGAGGGTAACGTTTGCAATGTGTATCTAATCTATTATCTAAATGGTGGCCGATTAGGAAAAGGGGAGATGCAGCGCGAACTGGGTGTCATGGTACACCAGTCATTGAAAGTAGGCATGCAGGTGCAGCAGGCAGTGAAGAAAGCGAATGGTATGTTAGCTTTCATAGCAAAAGGATTTGAGTACAGGAGCAGGGAGGTTCTACTTCAGTTGTACAGGGTCTTGGTGAGACCACACCTGGAGTATTGCGTACAGTTCTGGTCTCCAAATCTGAGGAAGGACATTATTGCCATGGAGGGAGTGCAGAGAAGGTTCACCAGACTGATTCCTGGGATGTCAGGACTGTCTTATGAACAAAGACTGCATAGACTCGGTTTATACTCTCTAGAATTTAGGAGATTGAGAGGGGATCTTATGGAAACTTACAAAATTCTTAAGGGGTTGGACAGGCTAGATGCAGGAAGATTGTTCCCGATGTTGGGAAGGTCCAGGACAAGGGGTCACAGCTTAAGGATAAGGGGGAAATCCTTTAGGACCGAGATGAGAAGGACTTTTTTCACACAGAGAGTGGTGAGTCTCTGGAACTCTCTGCCACAGAGGGTATTTGAGGCCAGTTCATTGGCTATATTTAAGAGGGAGTTAGATGTGGCCCTTGTGGCTAAGGGGATCAGAGGGTATGGAGAGAAGGCAGGTACGGGATACTGAGTTGGATGATCAGCCATGATCATATTGAATGGCGGTGCAGGCTCGAAGGGCCGAATGGCCTACTCCTGCACCTAATTTCTATGTTTCTATGTATATCTTACCGCTGTCACTGTTTGCTAAATCACTCGGGGGTTTTGTTGAGTCCTCTGATTTTTGTCGTTTTGGGTTCCGACTCCCGCTTCCTGAGATAAGGAATCGGGTGAATTATTTTCGTTTAAAATAAACACAACATTCTGGAGTAACTCAGCGGATCAGGCAGCATCTCTGGAGAGAAGGAATGGGTGACGTTTCGGGTCGAGCCCCTTCTTTGCCCGACCCGCTGAGTTTCTCCAGAATTTTGAGTCTATTATCTTCGGTGTAAAACAGCATCTGCAGTTCCTTCCCACACATAGAGATCAGGGACGGGATTGGTAATTTTCATCCTCAGCCCGCCCCGTTAAATCTGTTACTGTGCAGCTGTCGGAAGCTGGACGGTTCCAGAGGCCACGAAATACTGCGACTTTTTTTTCGGCGACTGCAGGCACCCGTCATAGGTCGGTACAGGTCGCCGAATAAATTCAACATGTTGCGACCAGAACAAGGTACGACTCTCTGGGCGACTACTCACGACCTTACAGGCTTCACCGCGCGACATGTCGCCAGGGTGTCGCTTCTATGGTCGTGAGTAGTCTCCTAGTCACCCAAAGAGTCGCAGCGCCTTTCTGGTCGCCGCTGAATTTTCAACATGTTGGAAAATTTCGGCGACCTATGACGGGTGCCGGAAAGTCGCCGAAAAAGTCGGGTAAGTGGGACAGGCATCTTGCCCGCGGGGAGATTGCCCAGCCAGCAACAGGCTGGGGATTCGCGTCGTTGTCTAGCGCTCCTCACCTGCGTCACATTAGCCACAAAGAAGGGCAGCCAGGCCACGAAGAACATCCCCAGTAAAACCCCCAGCGTCAGGCTGGCTTTCAGGGCCCGCCTGCTGTGTTTGCTGGTGAATTTCCTGCCGTCGCTGCCTCCAGCCGACGGATTCCGAGTTCCCCCGACCTGCGAATGAGAACAGAGCCAGTGGTGAACGGCGCCGGCTTCGGACGCTGGCTCTTCCCCGGGGGTGACCCGAGCGGGTGCCGGGGTGAACCAGTGAACCGGTCAAGAATAGTCACAAACAAACCCCGCCGGTCCAATCCAGGTCTTGGCCTGAGACAGACCGGGAGAAAACGTCAAACCCCAGAGTCCGGAGTCGAAATCCGCACTCCAGGTTCGAAATTATTCCCCACCCTTCAAATAATTGCGTTAAAATTCTGATTACACCCACCCACCTTAACAAAGATAATCAAGCGGGGGATATTTGAACTCTTTCTTTTAACATTGAGTTAAAAAAAAAAGGATTTGTGGACGAGAATCATTCCCCCCCCCCCCCCCCAAATGTGAGTGGATTTGGGGCCAGAAAGCCCGGACAACGAGCCTCCCCCCGCCTGTCTCCCCGGCTGCTTTGTGCCGCGGTGCTGCTCGGAGCAGCGTCCATCCCCGGCGCTCACAGACCGGGCGGCAGCGACGGGGACCAGCGCTGTCTCAGGTGCTGAAAGTGAAAGCTCACAGGTTGCGCCGGGGCTCGGTCCGACAGCGCTGCGGGGAACGGGTCTCTGAGCCCAGAAACAACACACAGTATTCCTTCACCGTGTTGCCTTCACAGCCACTTGCTCTATAAATGATAACCCGCGTTGTGGACGGCGGCAAACTGAATATCAAACGTGGACAAGACTAACTCAAAGTCAAAGTCAATTTTATTCGTCACACTCCACTCCATTACACCCCACTCATTATTGTGGGGTAGCGGGGTTTGAACCCAATTTGTTCCAGCATCTGTGCCCGTGTGCCTACACCCACCTGTTTGATATAGAGATCCAGTATGGAAACAGGCCCTTCGGCACCGATTCCACGCCTACCATCTATCAGCCGTTCACACTAGTTCTATGTTATTCCACTTTCTCGTCCACTCCCTACAAACTAGGGACAGTTTACAGAGGGTCAATTAACCTGCAACCCCCGCACGGGCATGTCTTTGGAATGGGGGGGAGGGGAGCGGGGAGGGGAGGGGAGGGGGGACTGGAGCACCCAGAGGAAACCCACGCGGTCACGGTGAGAAAACTCAGTGCAAACTCCACACACACACATAGACACACACATAGACACACACACACACACATAGACACACACACACATAGACACACACACACACACACATAGACACACACACACACACATAGACACACACACACATAGACACACACACACACACACATAGACACACACACACACAGACACACACACACATAGACACACACACACATAGACACACACACACATAGACACACACACACATACACACACACACACACAGACACACGTAGACACACACACACATAGACACACACACACACATAGACACACACACACACACGTAGGCACACACACACACATAGACACACACACAGACACACACACACATAGACACACACACACACATAGACACACACACACACACACACACATAGACACACACAGACACAGACACACACACACACAGACACACACAGACACACACACACAAATAGACACACACACACACACACACACACACACACACACACACACACACACACACACACACACACAAATAGACACACACAGACACACACACACACACAGCACCCGAGGTCAGGATCGAACCCGGGTCTTACTGCCACCCAGAGACCAACCTGTAGACTTGACGCTAATTAACCAACTATCCCGCGCGGCTCCCATTACCTGCGCTGCCTGGTCAAATGTGGTGGCCACGTTGCTGGTGAGAGAAGCCACCTGTACAGCCTGTCGCCGAGCGGCCAACAGGATCTGACAGTAGGTGAAGGAGATGGCGACGGAGGGCAGGAAGAAGGTGAGAGACGAGGCTATGAGTGCGTAGGGCAGGCTGACCAGGAGCCTGCACTGGCTCTCTTCAACTTCCACCCCGGACGTGGAGTTGGACGCCTGGACCTCAAAGTCCACCTCATGCCACCCCATCTCAATGGGAAGGAAGGAGGCCAGTGCGGCCAGGGTCCAGGCGGTGGAGACGAGGAAGAGGGCTCGGCCCGAGGTCATCCTCAGCTTGTACTTGAGCGGAGAGGTGATGAGAAGGAACCGGTCCAGGCTGATGACACACAGGTTGAGGATGGACGCGCTGCAACACATCACGTCGAACGAGGACCAGACGGAGCAGAAGTCCCTGTCCAGCATCCACCTCCCGTACAGCTCGTTCAGCATGGCCGGCGGCATCACCACCAGACCCACCATCAGGTCGGACATGAAGAGCGACACGAGGAAGTAGTTGGAGGTGTTGCGCAGGGAGCGCTGCGTAAAGATGAGGAGGATGAGCAGGAAATTGCCGGCGACGGTCAGTATGATGATGAGGCAGAGGAAGGACGTGGTCCACACGCTGCCCCCCCGGGCTGCCCGCTCCCCTCGCCCCGTGCCGTTCCCCTCGGACCACGGTCCCCTCTCCATCTGCACCTGGACGGGTCACTGCAGCGCTCCTCACCCGGTGTGAGGCCGGAGCCGGGCGGGGGGAGGGGGGAGAGGGGGAGAGAGGGGGGAGAGAGGGAGGGGGGGGTAGAGAGACAGAAGGGGGAATAGAGAGAGAGAGGGGGGAGGGAGAGAGAGAGAGAGGGGAGAGAGAGAGAGGAGGGGGGAGAGGGAGACAGAGAGGGGAGAGGGGGGGGGGAGATTGTGTGTGTGTCTGTGTGAGTATGAGAGAGAGTGCGTGTCTGTGAGTGTGTGTGAGAGAGTGTGTGTGCCTGTGAATATGTGTGTGTGTGTGAGTGAGTGTGAGAGGGAGATTTTGTGCGTATGTGTGTGCCTGTGAGTGAATGTGTATGTGTGCGTGCGAGAGAGATTGTGTGTATGTGTGTGTATGTGTATGAGTGAGTGTGAGCGTGTGTGAGAGATTGTGTGTGTGTGAGAGAGAGAGAGAGAGAGAGAGAGAGAGGGAGAGAGATGCTACTTGGAGCAGTCGAGGGACACACGTTTAGTGAAGCGGCTCTCGGCGTCTGTGTCTCTTGTAACTCACTATCGTGGAGAGGACAATGCCGGTGACGCGAGGACCGCGGATCACCGCCCCGAGAGCTGCCCTGGAAGAGGGAATCCGGTCAAATTCCCGAGCTAACTCAGCAAAGATCCATTTTGAAGAAATGGCCCCGATCGGAACCGCCGCCTGTCCATTCTCTCCACAAACGCTGCCTGGCCGACTGTGTTCCTCCAGTACTTTGTGTCTTGCTCAAACCTCCAGCACCTGCAGTTCCGTGTGGTGGTCAGAGACCACCTGTACTACCCTCCGCTACGACCCCCGACTCCAGGTAAACGGGAGCAGCATCCGAGAGTTAAATGAGACATTCAAAGTTAAAGATCTTCTTTCAAAAACACCTCCTGGGGCCTTGGTGAGTTCAAGTGTCTGGAGTTATAGACCCATTGAGTCGTGGAGCAACGAAAACAGGCCCTTCAACCCAATTTCTCCATGCTAACCAAGATGCCCCATTTAAACCTGTCCCATATGGCCCATATCCCTCTAAATCTGTCCTATCCATAGACCATGTCTAGTGGTCTCTCCCTAGTATCACACTGGTATGGATTAGATTCCATCTCCCATTTCTCTACCCACATTTTCATCTCCCAGGATCCCAGTTTCAATCCTGACTTCGGGTGCTGCCCGTGTGGAGTTTGCACGTTCTCTCTGTGACCGCACGGGTTTCCTCCGGGTGCTCCTTTTTTCTTCCCACTTCCCAAAGACGTGCAGGTTTGCAGGTTCATTGGTTTCTGTAACCTGCCCCTTGGATGGGCGAGTAGGACACTGTGAACGGGTGATCAATGGTCAGCGTGGACTTGGTGGGCTGAAGGACCTGTTTTTATGCTGTATCTTTCAATCATAGAAACATAGCAAATAGGTGCAGGAGGAGGCCATTTGCCCCCTCGAGCCAGCACCGCCATTCATTGTGATCGTGGCTGATCAATTCAATCAATCACTCAAACCTATTAATTGGGTTTTCTCAAATTCCCTCTATTCTTGCAAACTCGAGCTTACAAACATATCCTCAATTAGTCTAAAAATCCTTCATTGTATCTTTCCTATTAGATTCTGCCTTTGCATTTGATGATACCTTCCTCAATTTTTCTGCAACTTGTGATCCAAATGTCTGGATCTGTGCTAAGATTCTGACTCCATATCTCACTCAATGTGAACATTGGTTCATTCTTAATATTACCCGTCGTAACACTTTGGAAGAGCAGCAGATTATGTTGGATAGTGAGGATAGTGAGGAAGCTGCAGGATAAGGCGCAGGAGGCTTTGTTTCCGATCAATCCGACAGGCTGGGAAAGGTGGGAGGTCAGGGCAGCAGAGTATTAGTGTCGTCTGTCTTTTGGTAACCAGATGAGCCAAGGCAGGGCGGAGAAGAGTTTTGTTACGGAAATAGATCGAGGTGAATTTGAAAGTTCAAGGACAGTCAGGATATTTTAGGTACAAAACCATGTTTGAGTGGTTGAGAGTTGTGGACATAGCCCAGAGCTCCACGGAAACCAACCTCCCTTCCATTGACTCCATCTACACTTCACGCTGCCTCGGTAAGACCACCAGCATAGTCAGTGTTGAATTTCACTTCCGTCATTCCCACTTCTCCCCACTCCCACCAGGCAGGAGGTTTAGAAGTGTGAAAACGCACACCTCCAGATTCAGGAACAGTTTCTTCCCATCTGTTATCAGGCAACTGAACCATCCTTTCACCAACTAGAGTTCGGTCCTGACCTCCCATCTACCTCATTGAAGACCTACCAACTATCTTTAATCGGGCTTTACCAGATTTTATCTTGCATGGAACGTTATTTCCTTTATCCTGCATCTGTACACCGTGATTGTAATCATGTATTGTCTTTCCGCTGACTGCATCGCATGCACCAAAAAAAAAGCTTTTCATTGTACCTCGGTACACGTGACAGGAATAAACAAAACTAAACTAAGCAGATGAGATTGTAATTGCCACAATGGATGCCAAAATGAATTGGAAGGTCAAGGCTTTGCTTATGCTGAGCAGAGTCCCAATAGAATAATAGAGATTACACATCCCCTTCCTTCTGAGTAAGATAATATTAATTCCATGCTTACAAGGCAAGTGTATTTGAAGTCTTCCATGATCGTTCTATCGCACCCAACCCAGCTTCAACAAGCAGCAATGTGATACTGTTTCTTCACATTGTTGGTTCAGGAGTCAAAAGTGTTTTATTGTCAAACGAGCCAAAACGGAACTATGACATTCTTACTTGCAGCAGCACTACAGATATAGAGACACAAACATCTCCCATCGGGCAAAAGGTATCGAAGTGCGAAAACGCACACCGCCAGATTCAGGGACAGTTTCTTCCCATCTGTTTTCAGGCAACTGAATCATCCTACCACAACCAGAGCAGTCCTGAATTACTATTGGAGTATCTTTGATCGGACTCTACCGGCTTTACCTTGCACTAAACATCATTCCCTTAACATGTATCTGTACATTTAGAATGGCTCGATCATAATCATGTATTGTCTTTCCACTGGCTGGTTAGTACTCAACAAAAGCATTTCACTGTACCTCGTTACACGTGACAATAAACTGAACTGAACTGTGGCGCAGAGGTACAGTGGCTGTCTCACAGCGAGGGTATTAGCATTGGTATACAACTCACTATTAGTATACAACTCACTATTAGCATACAACTCACTTTTAGCATACAACTCACTATTGGTATTCTACTCACTATTGGTATTCTAATCACTATTGGTAGACAACTCATTATTGAGGGGTAAGTTTGTTTTTTTATGGGGAGTGTCTGGGACAATCTGCCAGGGAAAGGGTTAGTTTAGTTTAGAGATGCAGCATGAAAATGGTCCTTTGGCCCACATAGTCCACACCGACCATCGATCACCCGTTCTATGCTATCCCACTGTCTCATCCACTCCCTACACACTAGGGGCAACTTACAGATGATAATTGACCTACACATGTACATGTCTTTGGGATGTGGGGGGAAACCCACGCAGTCACAGGGAGAACGTGCAAACTCCACACAGACTGCACCTGAAGTGCCTCTGGCACTGTGAGGCAGCGGCTCTAGCTGCTGTGCTACTGTGCGCCCATGGTGATGAAATGAAGTACAATCACTATGTTTAAGAGGCATTAGGCAGACCACTAAATAGGCGAGGCATAGAGGATATGGTCCTAATGAGGGGCATAAGCGATGTGTGCAGACGGACATAAAGGTCGGCATGGATGAGGTGGGTCGAAGGGCCTGTTTCTGTGCTGTACCTCTCTCTGACTGTTCTTGGAACCCAAAGTGCATATTTGTAATTGCATGAGCCTTGGTCAGACTCCACTTTACCACCAGGTTGCTACAAAAAGAAATACAATTTGACCCAAATGGTGTTGGCTTTAACCTTAGAGATTCGCAAAAGTGAAATAAGCTATGATACATCAACATTTAATCCAACAGTTTGTAAAAAGAAAATATATAAGTACAGAATTTGAGCAGAAGAGCACAATGTTATAAACAAGATGAGAATGATTTACAAACCGTCCCCCAGTTTCCAACGCGTACCCATCAATACACCGTTTCACAGAGAGACATTGATCGGAGTATTTGATCGATTGTCCTTTTGGACGTGACTGTACGCATCCTGTCTGCTGCTGGGTCTGTGTATTTGTAGGAAGGAACTGCAGATGCTGGTTTAAACTGAAGATGGACACAAAAAACCGGGGCAACTCAGCGGGACAGGCAGCATCTCTGGAGAGAAGGAATGGGTGACGTTTCGGGTCGAGACCCTTCTTCAGACTGGTTAGGGATAAGGGAAACGAGACGTGCAGGGAATTATGTGGCG
This sequence comes from Raja brachyura, assembly GCA_963514005.1. The sequence goes on from OY740811.1 coordinate 30,666,710, forward strand.
AGATAAAGAACAATGAATGAAAGATATGCAGAAAAGTAATGATGATAAATAAACAGGCCATTGTAAGCTGCTTGTTGGGTGAAAGCGAGAAGCTGGTGCGACTTGGGTGGGGGAGGGATGGAGAGAGAGGGAATGCCTGAAGTTGGAGAAATCAAAATTCATACCACCGGGCTGTAAGCTGCCCAAGCGAAATATGAGCTGCTGCTCCTCCAATTTGCATCTTGTCTCATTCTGACAATGGAGGAGACCGAGGACAGAAAGGTCTGTGTAGGAATGGGAAGGAGAATTAAAGTATTTACCAACCGGGCGATCAGGTAAGGTCAGGCGGATTGAGCGAAGGTGTTCAGCAAAACGATCGTGCATGTGCATGTATGTCTATGTCCATGTCCATGTGCATGTGCATGTCTATGTGCATGTCTATGTGCATGTATATGTGCATGTATATGTCTATGTGCATGTATATGTGCATGTGCATGTGCATGTGCATGTGCGAGAGTCTGGCTGTGATTCTCATCCTTTCCCCCAGTGTTAATCACCCTGTCGTTTCGCCCTCTACATGTCGAGAAAGATGATGATCAGAAAATTAAATGCAAAGATTTGTGAAGAAAAGGTTTACACAGATTTACAAAGTATAATTTTATATACAAACAGTTATGTGTTTGGAGTGGCTACACACTGTGGCTTACAAACTTGATTACTGGTTTCGTGAACTCAACAATGATCATCAAATTCAAATTATACTTTGCTGGGCCTCGGTAAAGTATATATTATTATCTGAATGGGATTTCTACAACAAATGTTACTCTTTAAAGACTTTCTCTTTAAATAAGTCTGCATGGTTTTTTTTTTTTTAATTGTTATACTTTGATTTTTTTTTCTTCTTCTAAGACCTCAACAAATAAAACAAACTGAAATGTTATACCGCTATTGGTCTATTAAAATGTCCATTTTATTAGGCTTCGTCTCTGGCAGATTTGAGGGCGATATCTTTCTCGTGGTGGATGATCTGATGAGTTTCAACCATTCCCGGGGATGCTTCCTCCTCGTTTAAAATCCCATTGAAAAGTTGGGAATCTTGATGCTGTTCCTTCCCACACGCCTGACAGCTGCAGTGTAGGATTTTCTCCACCAGCTTGTCCACTCTGGGCATTTCCTCGTTCCCCGGGCATTCCAGCTTGACCTGTAATTCACATCACTCATTTTTATGCACTGCCAGTGAAACACTCACAACTCACGGGGCGAGGAAAATCGGAAAAACAAACCCGCAGATGCCGAACAATCTGAAACTAAAACCGAGAATGCTTGAAATACTCAGCAGGTCGGGCAGCATCTGTGGGGAGGATAGCGGAGTTAAAGGTCCAAGATGAAGTCCCGCCTAACCTGCTGAGGGCTGCCAGCATTTTCAGCTTTTAATCCTAATGCATGCGCTTTGAGAGGGTAGGGAATGGGAGGGGGGAAGGGGGAAGTGAGGGGGAGTAGAGGGGGAAGGAGAGGGGTGGAGGGGGAGGGTGTGGGGTGAAGGGGAGGAGGAGAATGAAGGCTGTTCATCAGGTTGTGAGGATTAGCATCCTCAGTCTTGGGGTATAACAGTTTGCGGGAGGATGGATAGGTGGGTCTTGATAGAAAAGACATAGAACTGCTGGAGTAACTCAGCGGGTCAGGCAGCATCTCCAGACAACGTAGAAACATAGAAAATATTGTAGGTGCAGGAGTAGGCCATTCCAGTATGACTTGGACAGGTGATGTTTCGGGTCAGCTGTTTGTAGTTACAATCAGTCTGAAGAATGGTCCCAACCCGAAATATATCCTGTCCATGTTCCCCGGAGAGGTGAGTCACTCCAACACTTTGTGTCTTTTTTTGTAAACCAGCATCTGCAGTTCCTTGTATCTAGGTGAGTTTTGACATCCTGGACAAGAACATTAAGGGAAGGAGGCAATTAAATAATTCCTTACATCAGGTACATTTGAGGCGACACAGTGGTAGAGTTGCTGCCTCACAGCAGCAGAGACCCGGGTTCAAGCCTGACTATGGTGCTGTCTGTACGGAGTTTGTACGTTCTCCACAAGACTGTGTGGGTTTTCCGGGTGCTCCGGTTTCCCGCCACACTCCAAAGACGTACAGGTCCGCAGGTCAATAGACAATAGGTGCAGGAGTAGGCCATTCGGCCGTTCAAGCCAGCACCGCCATTTAATGTGATCATGGCTGATCATCCACAATCAGTACCCCGTTCCTGCCTTCTCCCCATATCCCCTGGCTCCGCTATTTTTAAGAGCCCTATCTAGCTCTCTCTTGAAAGTATCCAGAGAACCGGCCTCCACCGCCCTCTGAGGCAGAGAATTCCACGGACTCACCACTCTCTGTGAGAAAAAGTGTTTCCTCGACTCCGTTCTAAACGGCTTACCCCTTATTCTTAAACTGTGGCCCCTGGTTCTGGACTCCCCCAACATCAGGAACATGCCTCCTGCCTCTAGCATGTCCAAACTCTTAATAATCTTATATGTTTCAATAAGATCCCCTCTCATCCCTCTAAATTCCGTAGTGTACAAGCCCAGCCGCTCCATTCTGTCAGCATATGACAGTCCTGCCACCCCGGGAAAAATTGGCTTCGGTAAAAATTGTAAGTTGTCCCTAGTGTGTGTAGGATGGTGCTAGTATACGGGGTGACCGCTGGTCGGCGCGGAGTTGGTGGGCCACAAGGCTTGTTTCCACGCAAATCTCTAACGTCTATTTCAGAACAAATAGTCTGGTGCACGGAGTGTGAGATGGCGGGGAAAGTATCTCCGGAGAAAGGATGAAGGAAAAGGCCAGAGATCGCCTGGCCTGGCTGGGAAATAAGATGGAAATGTATCAGATGTATTACACGTGTGCAAAATGTGATAACATGTGCAACAAGGTGGAGAGGGATAAGAAAGGTTGTGGTGTGGATAATGTGAGTGCTTTGATGTAGATTGCAGGGCGATAGGGACGGATGTACTGAGAGAGGGAGTGACTGTACACATTCAGGGAGGCCCTGTGTACAGAGAGACGGGAAGGCGGAACGCAAGAGGTGCTGGCTCTTACTTACAATTTCCCACATGGACTGTGCTGGCATGCAGGAGTCACAGTGGACCAGAGATTCAGTGGACTGTGGAAAGGTGTTGGGCACACTGTAGCTGAAACACTGGCCCAGGCAAGCTCTGAGGGAAAAGAGAACAGTTTACATTAGTTGAAGGTAGACAAAAATGTTGGAGAAACTCAGCGGGTGAGGCAGCATCTGTGGAGCGAAGGAATAGGGTGATGTTTCGGGTCGAGACCCTTGACATATTGATTTTTACGCCCACCTGTTCTTGATGGACTTTGACTCACATCCAGTGTGGCCAACTATCTGGGTGATGTTCTTTGCTTCACACCAGGCGCTTTTGTCAGGAAACAAGGCCAGTTTGTTGATGGGAGGAGGCGCGGCCAGGACCAGAGATGGCAGCAGAATGCCCAGCGTCAACCAACACATCCTGGACAAGTGGTCCACCATGGCCCTAGAGAGAGAAAGTAGCAATTAGCAATGAAAGTTCACCTCAATAATTAGCCGGATCATCGATTAGCTGGTCGACCTGCTGCCTCGCGACACCAAAGAAAGATCCTGGCTCAATCCTGACTTCGGGTGCTGTCCAAATGAAGTTTGCACAAATTCAATAGACAATAGACACAAGAGTAGGCTATTCGGCCCTTCGAGCCAGCACCGACATTCAATGTGATCATGGCTGATCATCCCCAATCAGTGCCCCGTTCCTGCCTTCTCCCCATATCCCCTGACTCCGCTATTTTTAAGAGCCCTATCTAGCTCTCTCTTGAAAGCATCCAGAGAACCGGCCTCCACCGCCCTCTGAGGCAGAGAATTCCACAGACTCACCACTCTCTGTGAGAAAAAGTGTTTCCTCGTCTCCGTTCTAAATGGCTTATTCCTTATTCTTAAACTGTGGCCCCTGGTTCTGGACTCCCCCAACATCGGGACATGTTTCCTGCCTCTAGCGTGTCCAATCTTATATGTTTCAATGAGATTCCCTCTCATCCTTCTAAACTCCAGAGTGTACAAGCCCAGCTGCTCCATTCTCTCAGCATAAGACAGTCCCGCCATGCCGGGAATTAACCTTGTAAACCTACGCTGCACTCCCTCAATAGCAAGAATGTCCTTCCTCAAATTAGGGATCCAAAACTGCACACAATAATCACAATCCATCGTTACAAAAAAAAGGATGGCACGGTGGAGCAGCGGTCGAGCTGCTGCCTCACAGCGCCAGAGACTCAGGTTCGATCCTGACCTCAGGTGCTGTCTGTACGGAGTTTGTTTGTCCTCTTTGTGACCACGTGGGTTTTCTCCGGCTGCTCCGATCTCCTCCCACACTGCAAAGATGTACAGGTTTGTATGTGACTTGGCTTTGGTAAAAAATTGTAAATTGTCTCGAATGTATAAGATAGTGTTAGTACGGGGTGATCGCAGGTCTGCACGGACACAGTGGGCCGAAGGGCCTGTTTCCACGCTGTATCTCTAAAGTAAAAATGTTTGTAGGTTAATCGGCCCACACCAGTAGAACGTCTGATCATATCAGAACCACAATCCACTCACAGGGCTGCGTTGGTGTTGAACCTGAGAGAATATATGACCAGGGGGCGATATTCAAACAGTTCCATGCCTGGTTCATATTGTTCAATTGGAATTAGGGCGCTTGATCTCATATGTACATGTATCTGTGTCTGTGAATCAGTGTGTGTGTGTAACTGTGGGTCAATATGTTTCACCTCTATATTTGTGTGTGTGTTTGTGTGTAAAAGTGTATGTGTGTGTGTGTTTGTATTCAGGTTGTCAGTGTGTCCATGTGTGGTTGTGTGTTTGTGCCTATGTATGTATGTGAGTTTGTGTGTGTTTGTATGTGTGTGTGTGTGTGTATATATGTGTGTGTGTGTGTGTGTGTATGTGTGTGTCTGTACGTGTGTCTGTACGTGTGTCTGTGTGTCTGTGTGTGTGTGTGTGTGTGTGTGTGTGTGTGTGTGTGTGTGTGTGTGTGTGTGTGTGTGTGCGTGCGTGTGTGCGTGTGTCTGTGTCTATGCCTGTATTTGTTTGTGTGCATGTATATGTGGGTGTGTTTATGACTATGTGTGTGTCTATGCGAATGTGTCTATGTCTGTGTGTGTGCATGTGTGTGTGTGTGTGCATGTGTGTGTGTGTGTGCATGTGTGCGTGTGTGTGTCTGTGTGTGTGTGCATGTGTGCTTGTGTGTGTGTGTGTGTGTGCATGTGTGCTTGTGTGTATGTGTGTGTGTATACATGTGTACATGTGTGGAGACCAGACCCACACTCCCGCCCTGTGTAGTTTGGAGTCGGGTGATTGATCTAATTCTGGGCAGTTTACAGTCCACATCCTCCTTCCTCTCATCATTGAGTCGTTCCGGTGGGTCAATAATTCAGGTTTGACATTGCCCTGCAGATGGCAGCGTTTGTGGAGCCGAGGGAATGATCTCCCTTGTCTGTAACTACAACCTGCAAATAGTAACAGGTGGAATGCTGACATAAAGATGACTTTCTCACCCCCTCCCCCCCCCCCCCCCATCATTCACTGTACAAAATAAAATGCAAACTAATTGGACGGAGACCAACGAGCTGTATTTGTCTCCATGAACATTCATGCTCAGCTGATCACGAAGATTAGAAACATAGAAAATAGGTGCAGAGATGCACACATCTAACTCTCTCTTAAATACATCCAGTGATTTGGCCTCCACTACCCTCTGTGGCAGGGAATTCCACAAATTCACAACTCTCTGGGAGAAAAAGTTTTTTCTCACCTCAGTCTTAAATGACCTCCCCTTTATTCTAAGACTGTGGCCCCTGGTTTTGGACTCGCCCAAAATTGGGAACATTTTTCCTGCGTCTAGCTTGGTCAGTCCTTTTATAATTTTATATGTTTCTATACGATCCCCCCTCATCCTTCTAAACTCCAGTGAATACAAGCCTAGTCTTTTCAGTCTTTCCTCATATGACAGTCCCGCCATCCCAGGGATCAATCTCGTATTGATTCAGTTTCAGTTTAGTTTATCGTCACGTGTACCGAGCTACAGTGAAAAGCTTTTGTTGCGCGCTAACCAGTCAGTGGAAAGACAATACATGATTACAATCGATCCATTTACATATTAAGGGAATAACGTTTTGTGCAAAGATAGTCCGAGGGTCAGTACTGCTCTCCGGTTGTGATCGGATATCAGCCTAGAACATAGAGCGGTACAGCACAAAAACAGGCCCTTCAGCCCACAATGCCCATGCCGAACCTGATGTTAAACTAATCTTCTCTGCCTGCACATGATCCATATCCCTCTATTCCTTTTCATATTTGTGTGTGTAAAAGTTTTAAACACCACTGTCGTATCTGCCTCCACCACCCTCTGTGCAAACACTGCCTTAAAGCTGTACCATCTGGTCTTTGATGTCTGCATATATGTAGAACATGTACAATCCTATTTGACATTCCCTATTCAAAAATCTGCTCAACATAATTCTACAAGTGGCCTCTTGTAAAGATGAGCTCTTTCAATAACATATTCATACGATGCCATTTGAGTCTCCGTACTAAGACATTAATCGATGCCGGTCAGATTTCTTCCCCCGCAACACCACAAGAAAGATCTCAACCGGTCCACGTCTTCCAGAGACGCTGCCTGCCCCCCGCTGAGTTACTCCAGCACCTTGTGTCTTTTTTTGTAAACTAGCATTTGCAGCTCTTTGTGTCTCCGTTTAAAAAATTCTAAACCTTTCCATTCTCCATTGCTTCAGATTCAAACAAAGGTCTTGTGGAAGACACACGTTTGCAGAGAGGGTGCATTTTAATGAGAGAAGGGATTAATAATGGACAAGTTAAAACAGTACAGACATGTCCTTTTAAAGCAGGGCGGGTTCGCTAGTTAACGAGCCCTATATCTGAGGAAGGATGTGCTGGTGTCGGTGAGAATGATCCCAGGGATTATTGGGTTAACATCCGGTGAGTGTTTGATGTTTCTGTACTCACTGGAGTTTAGAAGGATGAGGGGGGGGGGGGGGGGCTCTGAAACTTACCGAATAGTGAAAGGCTTGGATAGAGTGGATGTGGAGAGGATATTTCCACGAGTTAGAGAGTCTAGAACCAGAGGTCATAGCCTCAGAGTAAAAGGGCGTATCTTTAGAAAGAAGATGAGGAGGAATTTCTTTAGTCAGAGGGTGGCGAATCTATGGAATTCATTGCAAGAGATGGCTGTAGTGGCCAGGTCATTGGGTATTTTAAGGCTGCGATTGACAGATTCCTGATTAGTGCGGGTGTCAAGGGTTACGGGGAGAAGGCAGGAGAATGGGGTTGAGAGGGTAAAGATAGATCAGCCATGATTGAATGGAGGAGTGGACAATTCTGCTCCTATAACGTAGGAACTTATGAAATGGGGTCACCGCCAGGATGTTTCTGCAGGGCCCTGGGGACATTGGCATCTCACCGTCAGGAGGAAAGGAAACAACGGCCGCAGCTCGTAGAGAAGCAACGATCCAGGCATGAAATCTGGACCCTCCCAGGGAGCAGAGTGGACATAAAAACATAGAAAATAGGTACAGGAGGAGGCCATTAGGCCCTTCGAGCCAGCACCGCCATTCATTGTGATCATGGCTGATCGTCCCCAATCAATAACCAGTGCCTGCCTTCTCCCCATATCCCTTGATTCCACTAGCCCCGAGAGCTCTATCTAATGCCCCTGTCCCACTTGGGAAACCTGAACGGAAACCTCTGGAGACTTTGCGCCCCACCCAAGGTTTCCGTGCGGTTCCCGGAGGTTTTTGTCCTCCGGCAACCACCTTCAACTAGCATCGCAACCGGCTTCAACTAAAAAATTACCAATTTTTAAAATGGAAACTACGTTCGACTGACAAAAACCTCCGGGAACCACACGGAAACCTTGGGTGGGGCGCAAAGTCACCAGAGGTTTCCGTTCAGGTTTCCTAAGTGGGACAGGGAGGCATTACTCTCTCTTAAATCCATCCAGTGACTTGGCCTCCACTGCCCTCTGTGCCAAAGAATTCCACAGGTTCTCCAAGGGCAGGTCCCTGTCTCAAGCTACAGGTCACTGGGAGGATTACAAACATTACGGGATGGAGATAAATAACTGTTTATGAAGCAGAAGAAACATACTGACGATAATTTTTTTTTAAAACTTGTTCAGGCAGACAATAGTAAAATCCCATTCTTTGTTGCCAAGAACATGATGAGTTATTATTCCCAAGCAAGTTGTGTTATGTGCTTGTCAGATAGGGTCCCACCATCTGAATTGGCAGGGTTTTACAGCTCAGCCTTTACATTTCATCGGACTGAGAGACTTTTTAGTTTTAATTTAGTTTAGTTTAGTTTAAAGATAGTTTAATTTAGTTTAGCTTAAAGAAATCGGAGCTTCCCGGGAAAAAGACACGAGGCTCACGGGGAGAAAGCACAAACTCTGTACAGATAGCACCCGTAGTCAGGATCGAACCCAGGTCCCTGGCGTTGTGAGGCAGCTACTCTACGCTGAGCCACCTGAGTTGATTTAATTGAACTGGCCTCAGCGCAGGCTCACGGGCTGAATGCTGCCACGGACTGAGGTAGAGTCACGTAACTCATCGGCCAACTGGAATAAATCAGAGCATTGAATATAGGAGTAGGGAAGTAATGTTAAAATTGTACAAGGCATTGGTGAGACCAAGTCTGGAGTATGGTGTACAATTTTGGTCGCCTAATTATAGGATGTCAACAAAATAGAGAGAGTACAGAGGAGATTTACTAGAATGTTGCCTGGGTTCCAGCAACTAAGTTACCGAGAAAGATTGAACAAGTTAGGTCTTTATTCTTTGGAGCGCAGAAGGTTAAGGGGGGACTTGATTGAGGTCTTTAAAATGATGAAAGAGATAGACAGAGTTGACATGGATAAGCTTTTCCCATTGAGGGTAGGGAAGATTCAAACAAGAGGGCATGACATGAGAATTAAGGGACAGAAGTTTAGGGGTAACATGAGGGGGAACTTCTTTATTCAGAGAGTGGTGGCTGTATGGAATGAGCTTCCAGCAGAAGTGGTGGAGGCAGGATCGATTTTAACATTTAAAAGTAAAGTGGATAGGTATATGGACGGGAAGGGAATGGAGGGGTATGGTCTGAGTGCAGGTAGATGGGACTAGGGGAAAATGAATGGTCGGCACGGACTGGAAGGGCCGAGAAGGCTTGTTTCCGTGCTGTAATTGTTATATGGTTATATGGAACAAAAGGACTTGAAGCAAATCCCCAAACGGGCCAAAGTAATCAAACATGGGGGGGGGGAGGTTGCTTGTTCTTAAACAGTCAACAAACAAGTTGGAACCACGGATGAAAAGTTAGAACAAGTAATGTCAACTCTTCCAGGAACTTTCCCAAACAAAACACCACGGTGTGCCAGAATTCCCAATCCAAGATATCCATTCCATTTTAACAAACCATCCACTAAACTCTGCCAGTAACCATAGTTAGCGAAGGTAGACAAAAGTGCTGGAGAAACTCAGCGGGTGCAACAGCATCTATGGAGCGAAGGAAATAGGCAACGTTTCAGGGCCGAAACCTTGAGGAAATAGGCAACGTTTCGGGCCGAAACCCAAGGGTTTCGGCCCAAAACATTGCCTATTTCCTTCGCTCCATAGATAACCATATAACAATTACAGCACGGAAACAGGCCCTCTCGGCCCTTCCAGTCCGTGCCGAACATTTATTTTCCCCTAGTGCCATCTTCCTGCACTCAGACCATACCCCTCCATTCCCTTCCCGTCCATATACCTATCCACTTTGCTTTTAAATGTTAAAATTGATCCTGCCTCCACCACTTCTGCTGGAAGATCATTCCACACAGCTACCACTCTCTGAGTAAAGAAGTTCCCCCTCATGTTACCCCTAAAATTCTGTCCCTTAATTCTCATGTCATGCCCTCTTGTTTGAATCTTCCCTACCCTCAATGGGAAAAGCTTATCCACGTCAACTCTGTCTATCCCTTTCATCATTTTAAAGACCTCAATCAAGTCCCCCCTTAACCTTCTGCGCTCCAAAGAATTATGACCTAACTTGTGCAACCTTTCTCTGTAACTTAGTTGCTGGAACCCAGGCAACATTCTAGTAAATCTCCTCTGTACTCTCTCTATTTTGTTGACATCCTTCCTATAATTAGGCAACCAAAATTGGGCTGCACCCGCTGAGTTTCTCCAGCACTTTTGTCTATCTTCGATTTTCCAGCATCTGCAGTTCTTTCTTGAACACCCTAGTTAGTGAGGTTAGTCGGACACTTTGTGGTCACTTGTACCCGACCTACTGAGTTACTCCAGCACATTGTATCTTTTTTGGTAGAGCAGCGTCAGCAGTTTCTTGTGAAATGCTCATTCTGAACGCTATCCAGTCAGGCCACACCATAAAAGAGTTCAAAAGATTCTCTTTTGGGGCAGCACGCTGTGAGTCATCACATTATTTTGCAGCTTGGGGGATTTTTAAAGTGGAGATTGGTAGAGATTCTTGATTGGCAAGAGCATCAAAGGTTATGGGGAGAAAGCAGGAGAACGGGGTTTAGAGGAAAAAAATTGATCAGCCCTGACTGAATGATGGAGTTGACTCGATGAGCCGAATGGCCCAATTCTGCTTCCGTATCTTTGGTTGCACTAAGGACTTTGTTTTTTGTGCAAATATGACTGAATATTATTGAATTTATTTATTACATTAATTGCGTTTACGGGCCCATTAGGCTACTGCAAGTATTACACTTTCACGACCTCTGCCGAGTTTGCCCTTGACATATTCGCAGCATGGCCGTCACGAGGTCGTAGCAGGCCGTGTGAGGTCGTAGGTACTTGTGGCATCAAGTAGGTCGGGGCGTTTTTCTAGCCTGATGAAAAATGTCCACGAGTAAAAGAGGTCGTGAATTCTTACAGTGCTTGCAGCGCCAGGGACCCGGGTTCGATCCTGGCTACGGGTGCTGTCTGCATACGGAGTATCACTAAACGAAACAAACTTAACTTGACTCTCTTTACTCTACCTTGAGGTGGTGGGCCTACTAACCTCAATCGAGTTTAGTTTAGTTCAGAGATACAGCGCGGAAACAGGCCCACCGAGACCCTTCGGCCCACCGAGACCCTTCGGCCCACCGAGACCCTTCGGCCCACCGAGACCCTTCGGCCCACCGAGTCCGCGCCTTTGGAGTGTGGGGGGAAGCCAGTGCACCCAGAGAAAACCCACGGGGTCATGGTACGAAAGCTCCGTACAGACAGCACCCGTAGTCTCTGGCGCTGTGAGGCAGCAACTCTACCGCTGCGCCACCGTGCCGTCTCAGTAGTGACTAAGCTTCGGAAATGTTATTCTGACAGACCTGGGCCAACGGGTCAGTAACTGAGCTTCAGAAAGTTACTGCGCCTTTCAGGATGCGGTGGGTTTGACTATTTCTGGCTGTTCGAAAGGTCAACTAAACTCCAAACTCTTCCCAATCAAGATGTCAGCAACAAAGTTGGCAGCAAGTCACAAATGTGAACTTTCCAGTTGGAAGACAGTATTCTCACAGAAACAATGTTCTACTGACCCCATGAGGCTCCCTTTTCAGAGCTTTCAAAAAGAAAGATAGTCTGTCTGTGAGTGCTTGGCCATAGATGTGCTTGTGTTCGTCAGCGTGTGTGTGCATGCTTCAGTGTGTGCACATATATGATGCGTGTATGTGTACAGAGAATCAGAATCAGATTTTATTCGCCAAGTATGTTTTGCAACATACGAGGAATTTCACCGGCCAGGTCAGACATACAATTAAAAGCAACAGACTCAAAAGCACATTTTAACATGAACATCCACCACAGTGACTCCTACACATTCCTCACTGTGATGGAAGGCGAAATAAAGTTCAAGTCCTTCCCTTGTGACCCGGGTATGATCCTGACTACGGGTGCTGTCTATGCGGAGTCTGCATGTTCTCCCGGTGACCGTGTGGGTTTCCTCCGGTGCTCCGGTGTCCTCCCACGTCCCAAAGACATGTGGGTTTGGAGGTTAGTTGGCCCTCTGTAAATTGCCTCCAGTGTATAAGGAGTGGATGAGGACGGAGCATAACATAAAACTAGTCTGATTGGATGATCGTTGATCATCATGGACATGGTGGGCTGAAGGGCCTGTTTCCATGCTGTATCTTTTCATTAATCAATCAATTCCCCTGTGGTTCAAACTGGAATGATGACCCTCTCGTTGTTCGATGTGGGATGAGGGGAGTGATGTTCATAAATTAATTAGGTCTAGGAGTAGAATTAAACCGTTCAGCTCCTGGAAGTACAGGAGATGCCTTCACTGGAGAATTACCGCAGGTTCACACATCAAAATGAGAATGATCCCAGAATGAAACCTCATGAGCGTTTTGACGGCACTGGACCTGTACTCGCTGGAGTTTAGTAGGATGAGGGGACACCTCATTGAAACTTACCAAACAGTGAAAAGCTTGAATAGAGTGGATGTGGAGAGGATGTTACCACTCATTGGAGAGTCTAGGACCAGAGGCCATAGCCTCATTTTAAAAGAAAGTATCTTTGGAAAGGTGACGAGGAGAAACCTCGTTAGCCAGGGGGTGGTGAGTCTGTGGAATTTGTTGCCACAGAAGGCTGTGAAGGTCAAGTCAATGGGTGGTTTTAAGATAGATAGATTCTTGATTAGCACGGGTGTCAGGGATTATGGGGTGAAGATAGGAGAATAGGGTTGAGAGGGAGAGATAGATCAGCCGTGATTGAATGGCAGAGTAGACTTGATGTGCCGAATGGCCTAATTCTGCTCCTAGACTCTAGAGCTTATGAAAATGAAAACAGCCGTCTCCACTTGCCGTCTTGCACAGACGTCGGGAGTAGAGAGTTCAGGGAATCGCCGGCATCTCGGAGTCCGGCAGGTACGGAACAGAATCTTATCCAAGCTCGGAGAACGGGAACTCAAAGTTAATCGAGGAAATATGAAACTGCCATGAATTGCGCTCTGATTGTCCAGTGCAGGTCATAAGGTCACAAGGGATAGGAGAAGAATTAGGCCATTTGGCCCATCAAGTCTACTCCGCCATTCAATCATGGCTGAGTTAGACAATAGACAATAGAAAATATGTGCAGGAGTAGGCCATTCGGCCCATTGAGCCAGCACCGCCATTCAATGTGATCATGGCTGATCATCCCCAATCAGTACCCCATTCCTGCCTTCTCCCCATATAATAGACAATAGACAATATATTTCCCTCTCAACCCCATTCTCCTGCCTTCTCCCCATATCCACTCGTACAAACCAAGAATCTATCTCTGCCCCCAAAACATCAGCGAACAATACGTTTGTCCACTCTGGACCAGGTTCAGACCAGGTGAAACACTTTGATCAGTAATGGGTTAGAAGCTGTGGGGCGTCTGCAGCTGTTGGCCAGATTTTAATGGGGTGGATCAAGTCAGTGCTTGTTTTAAAACGTGTCAAAAATCCAAACTCATGGTAAAAGACGACTGCTTGCACATCACAGCAGGGGCTGGTGTTCCATGCCAAGTGAGTCAACTTGTGGCTCCTGAACGACTTTCCATCTGCAAGGCAGGAGCGTGTTGGAATACGCTTTGCTTGCCCAAATAAATTTCACGGCAACAACACACGGTGACGTTCAACCCAATCCAGGTGTAAGCACTGACTTTGATCAGCAATCCAGGGATTCTTCCCCCTTGCAGCCCCACATTGTGCAAGTTTGGCCCATCTTGGCCTGTTTCCATGCACAATGACTCCATGCACTGTTGCAAATCGCCACGGCTTCATACATAACACAGCTCCTCAATCTCTGTCACTTGGAAGGACAAGGACACCTGGCATCAATATCTCTCCAAACCTCGCAACATCCGCTCCATTCCTGCATCAGGGACCTTCGCTAAACACGTTGCCCTAATTCAAGGAGGCGACTCACCACCACTTACTCGTGGCTGAGTAAACAAGCAATGTTTTATTAATGTTTTATTATTATTAATGTTTAGTGTTTACAGAGTCATTCATAACTGTCACTGTATGTCATGTTGTTACTTGTGGGCGGAGCACCAAGGCAAATTCCTTGTATGTCAATACTTGGCCAATAAACTTACTTACTTACTTAAACTGGCAACAAGACCTACTGGTGTGACCCACAACCTGGAATGAATCAGGCAGTTCATGCAACTCATGTCATGAAACGTCACCTATCCATGTTCGCCAGAGATGCTGCTTGACCCATGGAGTTACTCCAGCACTTTGTGTCTTTGTTTGTAAACCAACATCTGCAGCTCCTTGTTTTGGAGAGGAAAGTCTGATTTGTTTTTTTTTCCAAAAAGATATGCTTTTGAAATTTTGCAACAGCCCACGTGAAATTTTGAAATCAAATACATGTCCATCGGCAATAATTATTTAGTTCCTGAGCTTGCATTAGTGAGGCTAAAACAGTCAAAGCTCCTAAATATAACCACCAGTTTACAATCACCAAAGAGGCCACTCAGCTGCACACCTACATTTGTGATGGTTGTGGTATAGTTAACTCAATTGAACCATAGAACATAGAACAATTTGGTAATAGAACAGGCCCTTCGGCCCACAATGTCCATGCCGAACATGATGCTATCACTACCACCCCAAGCAGCGCGTTCCCGGCACTCACCACCCTCTGCGTAACAAATGAGGCCCACACTTCTCCTCCAAATGGCATGTTGGCCTTTATAACAAGAGGAGTCGAGTATAGGAGCAAAGAGGTCCTTCTGCAGTTGTACAGAGCCCTAGTCAGACCACACCTGGAGTATTGCGTGCAGTTTTGTTCCCCTAATTTGAGGAAGGACATCCTTGCTATTGAGGGAGTGCAGCGTAGGTTTACAAGGTTAATTCACGGGATGGCGGGACTGCCGTATGCTGAGTGAATGGAGCGGCTGGGCTTGTACACTCTGGAGTTTAGATGGATGAGAGGGGATCTCATTGAAACATATGATTGTTAAGCGCTTGGACACGCTAGAGGCAGGAAACATGTTCCCGATGTTGGGGGGGGGAGTCCAGAACCAGGGGCCACAGTTTAAGAATAAGGAGTAAGCCTTTTAGAACGGAGACGAGGAAACACTTTTTCTCACAGGGAGTGGTGAGTCTGTGGAATTCTCTGCCTCTGAGGGCGGTGGAGGCGGGTTCTCTGGATGCTTTCAAGAGAGAGCTAGATAGGGCTCTTAAAGATAGCGGAGTCAGGGGTATATGGGGTGAAGGCAGGAACGGGGTACTGATTGGGGAAGATCAGCCATGATCACATTGAATGGCGTTGCTTGCTCGAAGGGCCGAATGGCCTACTCCTGCACCTATTGTCTATTGTCTAAAGGTTGCCCATCTCACCTTAAAGCTATACCTTCCAGTCTTTGACATTTCCATCCTGGTGGAAAAGGTCCTGACTGTCTACCCTATCTACACCGCTCATAATATTATATCATTCTCTCCGGTCTTCCCTCAACCTCCAGCACTCCATGGAATACAATCCAAGTTTGGATCCATGATGCAGAGTGTAACTGTAATATCCCAAACCAAGACCGAACCAGTCCTTAGGTTACATAACTGTTTCTGATACAGCATTTCTTGCTGAGGGTTCCATTCTATTTACAGCTGATTGAACGTAAGCAACTTCTGCCCCGTGTCCTCAGGCTTGACACAGCCTCAAATGGAAATCGCTTCCTTACATGCCGGGAGTCATTCTGTTGCCTGACCTCAGAACACTAGTTAGATAAATGTTTACCACTCAGCCCAACGCAGTTGAAAGTCACAGGACTGCATTTTTCTTTAGCAAAATACAGCATGGAAACAGTCCTTCAGCCCACCCTGTCCACGCCGACCATCGATCCCACTTTCTCATCCACTCCCTACACACCAGGGACAATTTTACAGATGCCAATGAAAATCCTCATGGCATTGGGATGAGGGAGAAAGCTGGAGCTCCCGGAGGGAACCCACATGGTCACAGGGAGAACGTACAAACTAAGTAGCCAGCATCCGAGGTCAGGGTGGAAACTGGCCTCTGGTGCTGTGAGGCAGCGGGCTCGACCAGTTGTGCCGCTGTGATGCCCTTAAAGTTAGAACAATACATTGTAATCAGAACCATTCACCAGAATGTAGATCAGAACCTCAACTGGCTATTTATCTCAGCTGGGGGGGGGGGGAGATTGCAAACTTCACGTGGTCCACCCTGTATCGACTAATGCAATCAACCTGACGTGCACAAATGGAAGATCAAACAGAACAAGTTGTTTTACAACTTTAGGCCGTGCACGCCACACGCAAGAAGATCTCAGTCTACGTTATTGTGGGATATATGCTCAGTTTATTCAAATGTAATTTCCCCGTCTACACTGTGTGGTATACATCAGAAATTGATCGAAAGGTTCTATCCAGAACATAGAACCGTACAGCACCACACAGAAGCAGGCCCTTCGGCCCACAATGTCCATGCTGAAAATGATGGCCTGCACGTGATCTATATTCCTCCATTCGCTGCATATTCATGTTCCCATCCAAAAGCCTCTTAAATACCACCATGATATCTACCTCCACCACCACCCCCGGCAGCACCTTCCAGGCACCCACCACTCTTTGTATTAAAACAAACCTGCCCCACGCATCTCCTTTAACGTTTGCCCCTCTAACCTTAAGTATTTGCCCTCTGGATCTTGACGTTTCCACCCTGGGTAAAAAAATATCTGATTACCTACCCTATCTATGCCTCTCGTAATTTTACACATTTCTATCCGGTCTCTCCTCACCCTCTGATGCTGCAGAGAGAACAATCCAAGTCTGCCAAACTTCTCGTTATACCCAACACCCTCTAATCCAGGCAGCCTTCTGGTAAACCTCTTCTGCACCCTCTCAAAATTCCTCCACATCCTTCCTAGGTTAGATTTAGGTCTTAGGGCTAAATGGGGTACTGATTTTAGATAATCAGCCATGATCATATTGAATGGCAGTGCTGGCTCAAAGGGCCGAATGGCCTATTCCTGCACCTATTTTTCTATGTTTCTATGTTTCTGCAATGGGCTGATCAGAGCAGCACCCAATATTCCAATCTAATCAAAGATTCAAATTAAAGTAACATTTCTTCCTAACAGATTTTGTGTAAATTATACTTTATTGCATTGGAGTATTTTTAATGCAAGCTTTTCATCTGAACTGCTTGCCTCATCTCCATGCAGAGTGATTCTGCTGTAACAAGCTTCAATCTGTCTGAGGTCTAGTATGTTTCCAGCACAGTTTGCAACCTGGCAGGGCCGTGATGAACTACATTTGTTTTATCAAAGTCTCTACTGCATCCAACTTTGTAAAACATGGAGGGTTCCAGTGCTTGAGTGAATCAGTCCCAGGGTCTCTGGGAATAGAGTGCAGGGATCTTACAGAGGTGTGTAAAACCATGAGAGGGATAGATCGCGTAGATGCACAGAGTCTCTTGCCCAGAGTAGGGGAATCAAGGACCATAGGGCGTAGGTTTAAGGTGACGGGGGAAAGATTTAATAAGAATCTGAGGGGTAACATTTTCACGCAAGGGGTGGTGGGTGTATCGAACGAGCTGTCAGAGGAGGTAGTTGAGGCTGGGACTATCGCAATGTTTAAGAAACATGTGGACAGGTACATGGTCAGGACAGGTTTAGAAGGATATGAGCCAAATACAGGCAGGTGGGACGAGTGTAGATGGGACTTGTTGGTCGGTGTGGGCAAGTTGGGCTGAAGGTCGTGTTTCCGCACTGTGAGACTCTGCGACTCTGCGACTCCGTGACTCTGTATCCGCTGACCCAGACCCTGGGTGACTCGGGAGATGAGATGAGACGAGTCAGTTGCCCCCTCAGTGAACTAGCTAGTCTCATTGTGCTGGTATTTTATGACAAAGGGCTGGTTGTGTCCGGATTGGATTAGGCAACCACAGACCACATCGTGTGTCACCCGTCGGGATGTGATTCATACATCAGGCTAACTTGCGGCAGCGTTGCTGCCAAAGTCAAGGACAGTTTGAGTGGGAGTCGAAGCAGTCGAAGCTGAAGCACAGACCCATCTCTTGGCTTCAAAGAGAAGAAAAGACATGTATTTCCACAGCGCCATTCACATGAGAGTCAGCGTTAGGGCTGCACCTGTACACTGTGATTGGCTGTAGTGTCTTTCCGCTGACAACTAAAGCTTTCCACTGTACCTCGGTTCACGTGACAATAAAACTAAACTCAATTGAACTGATTCATATGGTTATAAAAAGGGTTCACTTCCTGGATTGCAATCCAGGGGCCTGGATTAATTATCCACACACAGGAATTTAAACCACAGGGCAGCAGCTGTGGGATTGAGTAAATCATGAAATAAATCTGGAATTTAAAAAACTATAAACCCGGCTGGTGGCCATCAGACTTGAATTGTTGGAAAGATTGCCCTCTTAATAGCCACTGAAATAGCCAAGGTAATTTGTTCTAGGCACGGTGGCGCAGCAGTAGAGTTGCTGCCTTACAACGCCAGAGACCCGGGTTCAATCCTGACCACGGGTGCTGTCTGTGTGGGCTTTGCATGTTCTTCCTGTGACTGCGTGGGTTTTCTCCGGGTGCTCTGGTTTTCGCCCACACTCAAAGGAGTGCAGATTTGTAAGCTAATTGGCCTCTGTAGGACACAGAACTAGTGTGAACGGGTGATCGAAGATCGGCGTGGACTCGGTGGGCAAAAGGGCCTGTTAACACACTGTATCTGTAAACTAAAGGAACTGAGTCGTTCATTCAATAAATCTGGAATTTTAAAAACTATGATTGCTATTGGTGGCCTTCAAGCTTGGATTGTTGCAAAAACCATCTACAATGTCCTTTGAAATAGCCAAGCGAGGGATTCTACTCAAGGCAATAAATGATGGCCCACTAACCATGTCCACTTCCAACAAGTTAGTTAAAGAATATGTGCATGACAGCCAGGGAAATAACCTATAGTAAGAGACAAAGCAGGTACTTTGTTGACTACACTCTTCCAAAAACAGCCATAACCAAATAATAGGTAACAATTTTGGTTGTAGTGTGCAGTTGTGGTTTCCAAACTTGAGGAAGGACATTCTTGCTATTGGGGAAGTGCAGCGTAGGTTCACAAGGTTAATTCCTGGGATGGCGGGACTGTCACATGTTGATAGACTGGAGCGGCTGGGCTTGCATACTCTGGCGTTTAGAAGGATGAGAGGGGATCTCATTGAAACATATAAGATTGTTAAGGGTTTGGACGAGCCAGAGGCAGGAAACATGTTCCTGATGTTGGGGGAGTCCAGAACCAGGGGCCACAGTTTAAGAATAAGTGGTGAGCCATTTAGAACGGAGACGAGGAAAAACTTTTTCACACAGAGAGTTGTGAGTCTGTGGAATATATGGCAATATGTATGTAGTGATGTTTGTATTTAATCTATGAACCACTGTTGTTTGTTATACTATTCTTACACCAATATAAAGCGCTTGGGCCAACGAAAGTTGTTTTTTAAATGTGCTATATAAATATGACTTGACTGACTTGGAATTCTCTGCCTTAGAGGGTGGTGGATGCTTTCAAGAGAGAGCTAGATAGGGCTCTTAAAAATAGCAGAGTCAGGGGATATGGGGAGAAGGCAGGAACGGGGTACTGATTGTGGATGATCAGCCATGATCATATTGAATGGCGGTGCTGGCTCGAAGGGCCGAATGGCCTACTCCTGCACCTGTTGTCTATTGTCTATTGGCCAGGAAAGCCCGGGTAGGTCCTCTGTTCTTTGAAAGTGTCCTGGAATGTTTAATATCTGTTAATAAAACAATTGTTTTATGTTTTATCCAAACCATTGTGACTTACAGTGACACACTCACATCTGAGTGTCATAGAACGGAGAACAGTAGAGTAGATAGACACAAAAAGCTGGAGAAACTCAGCGGAACAGGCAGCAGCTCTGGAGAGAAGGAATGGGTGACGCTTCGGGTCGAGGCCCTTCTTCAGACTGAAATGTCACCCATTCCCTCTCTCCAGACATGCTACCTGTCCCACTGAGTTAGTCCAGCTTGTTGTGTCTATCTTCAGTTTAAACCAACACCTGCAGTTCCTTCCTACACATAGAACAGCACAGGAACAGGCGCTTTGTCCCATAATGTCCGTGCCGAACATGATGCCAAGACCAACCCTTATCTGCAAGCACATAATCCATATCCCTCCATTCTCTGCATATCCATATGCCTATCCCTAGCCTCTTAAATGTCACTGATTGGCATGGACTTGGTGGGTCAAAGGCCTGCTTCCCCACTGTATTTATACAGTCTAAAAGTCTAAAGTGGCATCTTTTCCTGTCCAATATTCGCCGCCCACTCCCTGCAGATCCCACTTCCAAAGTATCGTTCACAGCCGACTGGGCAAGAGGTGGGAAATCTATGCCAATGTTTCCCTGCTACCAATCTCTCGGATCAGAACTGGCCACATTTTCCCTGCTCATAGTAATCCCTGTCTCCCCGTGCAGGGCCAAGAGCATGGATCTGCCAGGTTTGGTGAACAAGCTTAGAAAACAACAGCTCTTTATGTAAGGAGAATCTAATTCAGCCTGGATATGATTGGGAGTGAGGCAGAGTCCAAATACAAATCCACGTCTGATGTTGTGTTCGACAGCAAATCATTGCAGCAATGTTAAAAGTCAATGCATTTCAGACCAAAGATACTAGAGGAGCTCCTCTAGTATCTTTGTTTCAGACAAATCCACTATGTATCTTCTTCCAGGAAACTTCATTTAGTTTTAGTTTTAGCTTTAGCTTAGAGATACAACATGGAAAGGCCCTTCGGCCCACCAAGTCCGTGCCGACCATTACCCATTCACACTAGTTCTATGTTGTTCTATGTATTGCACATCCACTCCCTACACACTAGGGACAATTTACAGAGGCCAATTAACCTACAACCCCGCACGCTGTTGGGATCTTGAACGCCCAGGGATGAAGGAGATTACAAAATGCGGTGAACACAGCCCGGTCCATCACGGGTACTGATCTCCCCACCATTAAAGGGACATATAGGAGGCACTGCCTCAAAAAGGCAGCCAGCATCATCAAAGGCCCACACTACCCTCACTAGCCTCTCATTTTACTCCTGCGATCCAGAAGAAGCTCTAGGAGTTGGAAAACCATGACCTCCAATTTCTTCCCAACAACCATCAAGCTCCTTCCTGTATATGACACAACACAAACTAAACTATGAACCATGAACTGTCTCGGTTGCACCAAAGACTTGGGTTTTTTTTTTAAATTAGTATTGAAGTTTTGAATTTACCAATTTTTATATGTTCATTATGGTATCTATAAATACTACATGCTAACAGGCCTGTTATGCTGCTGCAAGATAGAATTCCATTGATCCCTGACTCCCGGTGTTGGCCTTGCAGTAGACAATGAGAACTAATAGCTTAAGGTCGCATTACAAATTACGGTTCCGTGATGCTGGTAGATAGTGGCACTATCTTATACAATTATCGGCCAGTTTTCTACATATAATAATATAATATTAATAATAATAAATCCTTTATTTCGAACAGACTAAAAAATAAACAGCAAGTGTGAAACAGCAAAAAAAAAAACAAGAATATTTACAAAGTATCATAAACAATATCTATAAATAAATGAATCGTATGTGTCTGAAATGGAGCAGGAAGAAGCCAAAACGTATTAATTCCCACCCCTTATTCAACCACTTATAATTATCTTATACAAATGTGGCAGCTATAAACACCTATTTCCATATGTACACCAAATTATTTACATTTATACACTAATCAAATATTTGCAAAGTTATACAAAAAAAGAGAAAAAATAAATAAATAAGGAAAAAACCCTCCTGTACTTTACAGTATCTCTTAGTCATATATATATACAACCTATCACTCTACCTAATACAATCAGTATAACAAATATCCCACTCAAAATCACCTAGCCTCATCTACAACACATAGTCCTCCGCCAGTTTCGCCACCTCCAACGTGACCCCACCACTCGCCACATCTTCCCATCTCCCCCCCCCCCCCCCCCGTCTGCCTTCCGCAAAGACCGCTCCCTCCACAACTCCCTTGTCAATTCTTCCCTTCCCTCCCGCTCCACCCCTTCCCCGGGCACTTTCCCTTGCAACCGCAAGAGATGCTACACTTGTCCCTTCACCTCCCCCCTCCACTCCTTTCAGGGACCCCAGCAGTCCTTCCAAGTCCGACAGAGGTTCACCTGCACCTCCTCCAACCTCATCTACTGCATCCGTTGCTCCAGATGCCAGCTGATCTATATCGGTGAGACCAAGCGGAGGCTGGGCGATCGTTTCGCCAAACGCCTCCGCTCGGTCCGCAATAACCAACCCGACCTCCCGGTGCCTCAGCACTTCAACTCCCCCTCCCATTCCGTATCTGACCTCTCGGTCCTGGGCCTCCTCCACGGCCAGAGTGAGCAACACCGCAAGTTGGAGGAACAGCACCTCATATTCCGCTTGGGGAGTCTGCATCCTCTGGGCTTAAACATTGAATTTTCTCAATTCTGTTAACCCAGACTGCCCCCTCCCCTTCCCACCTCTCCCTCAGCCCTCGGGCCCTGGCATTCCCTCTCTTTCTATCTCTCCCCCACCCAAGTCGCACTAGCTTCTCATTTCCACACTACAAACAGCTTACAACGGCCTGTTTCCTTTATCATCGATACTTTTTTGCATATCTTTCATTCATTGTTCTTTATCTCTCCACATCACCGTCTATATCTCTCATTTCCCTGATCCCTGACCAGTCTGAAGAAGGGTCTCGACCCGAAGCCTATCTCCTTCGCTCCTTAGATGCTGCTGCACCCGCTGAGTTTCTCCAGCCTTGTGTGTACCCTAGTCTCATCCCAATATCCTTTTAAACTTGAAGATGATATTTTCCCAATGGTTACACGCTCGAGTTATCTTTGCTAGTATCAGATACGCCGTGCAAGAAGGGTCTGGACCCGAAACATCACCTATCCCTTTTCTCCACAGATGCTGCCTGACCCACTGAGCTACTCCAGCTTTTTGTGTCCATCTTCGGTACCCACACACCGTGTGTTGACACACACAGTTTACAATAAATGTGGAGGCGGGCAGTAAACTGGGAGAACGGCAGAGGGCGCCCGACACACTTTGAACACTTACCCTGAACCCAACCAAATAGAACCTTCCAATCTGGCCTTCATTTCGCTGCTAAATCCAATTTACATAAGAACATCAAAATCTGAGACCATTCTTCTGTTGTTTTAAAAGTAAAACGATATTTTTTTTTTTAAACAGTTGCAATGGGATTCTTCACAACATACAAAATAATTTTTTAAAAATTACCTGTAGCTGAATAACCGAAAGCAGAGTAACCAGTTCTGAAGTTATCCCTTTTTAAGTATTCTTGGTTCTTGGTTCCTTGGTCCTCCAAAATATTCCAACTGGAATTTAAACTGGAGGTGGTGAAGGGAGGGGTTTAGCCAGAGAGGGTTATTGGGAAGAAAGTGCCACTTTAAATGTAGTTGCATCTGGCTGGGCAACCGTGGCTTGGTGGAGATTCAAGTGTGTTCATTCATCTGGCATGTCTATTTGCTGATAGTTTTCACAAGAGGTTTGTTAAAGTTGGACTAAAGTTCTGACGCCTAGAGTTATCAGGGTTATGTCTAACAGACCTCGACGGAGTTATTACAAAACAACACACATGGTCCTGGAGTTTAAATGCTGCCTGGCTGGCCCGCTGAGTTCCTCCAGCACTCCGTGTTTTGCTCAGGGTTCCGGCATCTGCAGTTCCTCGGGCTCTACAATTATTGCAAAGAACCTCCTCCATTTCGGTCCATTTTAATTTAAACCTCGGTGTCGATTTTTGCCTCAAGATAAACCGACGGATGCAACATTAACGGGAATGGTGTGGGAAGGAACTACAGATGCTGGTTTATACTGAAGGTGGATGCAACATGCTGGGGGAGGGGGGAGGGGGAGGGGGGGAGCAGCATCTCTGGAGAAAAATAATAGGTGATGTTTCGGGTCGGGACCCTTCATCAGGTACCGAGTGCAAGGGAGGGGAAGGTCCAGAACAAAACAGACCCAGTATCGATGAGGAAAGGTGGAACTAACAATGGTCTATCATCGGCGTAAACAGCATCTGCCGTTCCTTCTTACACATCTCTGGAGATAATATTCCTTTCCTCCAGAGATGCTGCCTGGCCCGCTGAGTTACCCCTGCACGTCGTGTCTATCTATATATGTGCAGGCATAGTTTAGCCCTCGAGGGCAAATGTGTCCCAATGTATCTTACACAGAAAAATAGGTGCAGGAGGAGGCCATTCGGCCCTTCGAGCCAGCACCGCCATTCATTGTGATCATGGCTGATCGTCCCCAATCAATAACCCGTGCCTGCCTTCTCCCCATAGCCCTGATTCCACTAGCCCCTAGAGCTCTATCTAACGCTCCCTAACTCTTCAGGGATTCACGGCTAACACAAACTATTGGCTACAAATGAAAGAGGAAACAAACAGTCCTGGTTTGCCAGGCAGCCCAAGGCGACGTGTTCCCCAGAAGAGATCATGTTTTGAAAGTCCAAATTATACATCTCTCTCGCACTCCATGCAAATGTTATCCGACATTGTGGGAGACAAAACAGAAAATGGCTGGAAAACTCCCCTCAAACACCAGCTCCCTTCTCCACGGGCGCTGCCCGGTCAGCTGAGTATTTTCAGCGTCACACCTCCTCATTTCAAGATGCATCAGCAGCACTTTCGAATTGAACGAGACAGCAAGTAACGGCCCACTCATTCCATGTCGACTATCGTTCACCGTTCATGTCTTCCCACTTTCTCATCCACTTCCAACAAATGTACAAAGACACTTTATTGGTCACTTGCTCCGAGGTACCTTTTGGTAAAGCAAAGAGTAGGAGTGAACGTGTCCTTTTCAGGATGGCCGGCGGTGGCGAGTGGAGTGCCGCAAGGCTCGGTGTTGGGGGCCGCAATTGTTTTACCATATATATTAATGATTTGGAAGAGGGAATTAGGAGCAACACCAGCAAGTTTGCGGATGACACAAAGCTGGGTGGCAGTGTGAACTGTGCAGAGGATGTTAGGAGGTTGCAGGGTGACCTGGACAGGTTGAGTGAGTGGGCAGATGCGTGGCAGATGCAGTATAATATAGATAAATGTGAGGTTATCCACTTTGGCGGCAAAAACAAGGGGGCAGATTATTATCTCAA